>JAMRYI010000639.1:0-94162 GCA_029231635.1 Ditylenchus weischeri | reverse complement strand
TTTTTGAACTTATCTGGTCGTATATAACGAAAAACATGTTTTTTCACCCGACGACATTTTGAAAATTATTTTTGACCATAAATGATCAATAAAAGATCATTAATGATCATAAATAACCACTTTTGATCATTTGTCACGATAAAATGTTCATTAATTTTTAGATTGCAATGACTTAAATCTGGTTCGTCTTCATGAAACTTGTAAGGATTCAATTCTAAATGAAGAATGCACTGCAGAGATGGCACCTTATTCCAGAAGAAGGGCAGTATTTGTCCAGTGCAAAACCGAAAGACTTCAGCTATCCGTTTATCCGTCTCTATTTTAATTTTTTACACAGCATTATTTCTACCTATTTTTAGACCTGATGGTTTTCGCTGGGTATGCTAAATGTAAAGCCATCGTGCAAAAGGCATCGTTTGAAAATTGTGGAGAAATGATCAGCTTTCTGCAAAGGAACGTTCTTCGAAGGATCAAAGCTTTCCATTTTTCAAATTCTTGCTTCGTCAATCTCAAGGTTGAAAATGCAGCTCAAAGTTATCAACAGCAACTCGAAATCAGTACGCAGCATGCAGTCGTGAATTGGTCAAGCAGCTGTCGAGAATTGTTATTCGATGCATTTGTTCAAAGAAGTTCAGCCGATCTTGGCAAGCTTGGTGGTCCAGGAATAACTGTGCAAATCGATGAAAAAAATTTGGCAAGCGGAAGTATCACCGGTCATCGAGTCGACGGTCAATGGTATTTGGTGGATATGAAGAAGGCTCTGGCAAAGTATTTATGGTTTCTGTTCCTGATCGGTAATATTTGTTATATATGCTTCTAGTAGTAGAGTAATCTTTCTCTCTTTAGTGGTCGCTACTCTTTGAAGTTATCAAAGAATGGATCAATCCTGAAACTACAATCATCCGACTACTGGAAAGCATATGACTGTCTTAAAGACGAAGGCTATCAGCATCTCAAGGTCAATCACAGTCTGAACTTCGCGATCCAATTACTTGTGCGCATACGAACAACATCGAAGCATCTTGAGAGCCGCCAAAGCAATTACAACCTCAGCTGGTCGAAAGAAGTCTCACATTCCGGGAATCTAGCCAAGTATATGTTCAATAAGGTCTGTGCCGCAAAAAGGTGGATCGTACTGAAGAATTCTTCCGCATCGCTGGTCTCTACTACAATCCTGCCGCTAATGTGCCAATCGTTCCTGACAATGCCGAAGTTCCGCAAGAAGATCTGGAAGAAATTGAAGAAGAAGCAGCATTTGATGAATGAAATTTTCTCTCTATATTCTCTCAATATATGATTGTTGTGGTTTCCTCTATATTCTCTCAATAGTTGTTTGTTGTATTAAAATATTTTGATCATATTGTCCACTGTTCGGGGCGGGTGAGCATCCAATTCTCCATGGCTGGCCTACCACATGGGGCAGGCTATGCAAGTGTTGTTGTACACTTACATAGCCCACTTTTTGAGATAAGGTTCTTCAGGTGTTTGGGGCACAAGTCACTAGTTTCTGCAAGCTGCCTGCGGGGGCGCGGGGGCTTGAGACTTAGAGATGCGCACCCCAATCACCTTAGAGACTATTCCGAACAATATGCTAAAGTTTAACACTCTCATTCCCCTTTTACATACAGCAGCCATGTGAATTGGTGGATGTGTAACTATATTTATGATCATTTATTGATCATTTATGATCATTTTTGGTCAAACAAATATTTTTCCACAAAAATGTCCGGGTGAAAAACATGTTTTCGTACTAATTAATGACAAGATATTCAAAAGTATCAAAACCACTGGGCTATGACATATAAGGCACCCGGCCAAAAATTAGTTGACTGTGTAAAATTTGTTAACTATGAAAATTAGTTGACTATGTAAAATTTGTTAACGATGAAAATTAATTGACTATGTGAAATTTGTTAACGATGAAAAATTACTTGACTATGTAAAATTTGTTAACTATGAAAGATTAGTTGCCTATGTAAAATTTGTTAACGATGAAAAATTAATTGACTATGTAAAATTTGTTAACTATGAAAAATTAGTTGACTATGTAAAATTTGTTAACGATGAAAAATTAATTGACTATGTAAAATTTGTTAACGATGAAAATTACTTGACTATGTAAAATTTGTTAACGATGGAAAATTAGTTGACTATGTAAAATTTCGTTAACTATGAAAAATTGTTTGACTATGAAAAATTAGTTGACTATGTAAAATTTGTTAACGATGAAAATTAATTGACTATGAAATTTGTTAACGATGAAAATTACTTGACTATGTAAAATTTGTTAACTATGAAAGATTAGTTGCCTATGTAAAATTTGTTAATTATGAAAATTACTTGACTATGTAAAATTTGTTAACGATGGAAAATTAGTTGACTATGTAAAATTTGTTAACTATGAAAATTAGTTTGACTATGTAAAATTTGTTAACGATGAAAATTAGTTGACTGTGTAAAATTTGTTAACTATGAAAATTAGTTGACTATGTAAAATTTGTTAACGATGAAAATTAGTTGACTATGTAAAATTTGTGTTAACGATGGAAAATTAGTTGACTATGTAAAATTTGTTAACGATGAAAAATTAGTTGACTATGTAAAATTTGTTAACGATGAAAATTAGTTGACCGTAAAATTTGTTAACGATGAAAAATTGTTTGACTATGTAAAATTTGTTAACGATGAAAAATTAGTTGACTATGTAAAATTTGTTAACTATGAAAAATTAGTTGACTATGTAAAATTTGTTAACGATGAAAATTAGTTGACTATGTAAAATTTGTTAACTATGAAAAATTAGTTGACTATGTAAAATTTGTTAACGATGAAAATTAATTGACTATGTAAAATTTGTTAACGATGGAAAATTAGTTGACTATGTAAAATTTGTTAACGATGAAAAATTAGTTGACTATGTAAAATTTGTTAACGATGAAAAATTAGTTGACTATGTAAAATTTGTTAACTATGAAAAATTAGTTGACTATGTAAAATTTGTTAACGATGAAAATTAGTTGACTATGTAAAATTTGTTAACGATGAAAAATTGTTTGACTATGTAAAATTTGTTAACGATGAAAAATTAGTTGACTATGTAAAATTTGTTAACGATGAAAAATTAGTTGACTATGTAAAATTTGTTAACGATGAAAATTAATTGACTATGTGAAATTTGTTAACGATGAAAAATTAGTTGACTATGTAAAATTTGTTAACGATGAAAATTAGTTGACTATGTAAAATTTGTTAACGATGAAAAATTAGTTGACTATGTAAAATTTGTTAACTATGAAAAATTGTTTGACTATGTAAAATTTGTTAACGATGAAAAATTAGTTGACTGTGTAAAATTTGTTAACTATGAAAAATTAGTTGACTATGTAAAATTTGTTAACGATGGAAAATTAGTTGACTATGTAAAATTTGTTAACGATGGAAAATTAGTTGACTATGTAAATTTGTTAACTATGAAAAATTGTTTGACTATGTAAAATTTGTTAACGATGAAAAATTAGTTGACTGTGTAAAATTTGTTAACGATGAAAAATTAATTGACTATGTGAAATTTGTTAACGATGAAAAATTACTTGACTATGTAAAATTTGTTTAACGATGGAAAATTAGTTGACTATGTAAAATTTGTTAACTATGAAAAATTGTTTGACTATGTAAAATTTGTTAACGATGAAAAATTAGTTGACTATGTAAAATTTGTTAACGATGAAAAATTAGTTGACTATGTGAAATTTGTTAACGATGAAAAATTAATTGACTATGTGAAATTTGTTAACGATGTAAAATTACTTGACTATGTAAAATTTGTTAACGATGGAAAATTAGTTGACTATGTAAAATTTGTTAACGATGGAAAATTAGTTGACTATGTAAAATTTGTTAACTATGAAAAATTGTTTGACTATGTAAAATTTGTTAACGATGAAAATTAGTTGACTATGTAAAATTTGTGAACTATGAAAAATTACTTGACTATAAAATTTGTTAACGATGAAAAATTAGTTGACTATGTAAAATTTGTTAACGATGGAAAATTAGTTGACTATGTAAAATTTGTTAACTATGAAAAATTGTTTGACTATGTAAAATTTGTTAACGATGAAAAATTAGTTGACTGTGTAAAATTTGTGAACTATGAAAAATTACTTGACTATGTAAAATTTGTTAACTATGAAAGATTAGTTGCCTATGTAAAATTTGTTAACGATGAAAAATTACTTGACTATGTAAAATTTGTTAACGATGGAAAATTAGTTGACTATGTAAAATTTCGTTAACTATGAAAAATTGTTTGACTATGTAAAATTTGTTAACGATGAAAAATTAGTTGACTGTAAAATTTGTTAACGATGGAAAATTAGTTGACTATGTAAAATTTATAACTATGAAAAATTGTTTGACTATGTAAAATTTGTTAACGATGAAAAATTAGTTGACTGTGTAAAATTTGTTAACTATGAAAAATTAGTTGACTATGTAAAATTTGTTAACGATGGAAAATTAGTTGACTATGTAAAATTTCGTTAACTATGAAAAAATTGTTTGACTATGTAAAATTTGTTTACGATGAAAAATTAGTTGACTGTGTAAAATTTGTTAACTATGAAAAATTAGTTGACTATGTAAAATTTGTTAACGATGAAAAATTAATTGACTATGTGAAATTTGTTAACGATGAAAAATTACTTGACTATGTAAAATTTGTTAACGATGGAAAATTAGTTGACTATGTAAAATTTGTTAACGATGGAAAATTAGTTGACTATGTAAAATTTGTTAACTATGAAAAATTGTTTGACTATGTAAAATTTGTTAACGATGAAAAATTAGTTGACTGTGTAAAATTTGTGAACTATGAAAAATTAGTTGACTATGTAAAATTTGTTAACGATGGAAAATTAGTTGACTATGTAAAATTTCGTTAACTATGAAAAAATTGTTTGACTATGTAAAATTTGTTAACGATGAAAAAAATTAGTTGACTGTGTAAAATTTGTTAACTATGAAAAATTAGTTGACTATATAAAATTTGTTAACGATGAAAAATTAATTGACTATGTGAAATTTGTTAACGATGAAAAATTACTTGACTATGTAAAATTTGTTAACGATGGAAAATTAGTTGACTATGTAAAATTTGTTAACTATGAAAAATTGTTTGACTATGTAAAATTTGTTAACGATGAAAAATTAGTTGACTGTGTAAAATTTGTTAACGATGAAAAATTAGTTGACTGTGTAAAATTTGTTAACTATGAAAAATTAGTTGACTATGTAAAATTTGTTAACGATGAAAAAATAGTCATCACTTGAAACTCTACTTTGGTTCAAGAGTTTTTTGGAAATGTAGTGTCAAGGAATGTGCACAGAATATCAACATGAGGGTCGACAACTGGGTTCAAGAAACGCGAGTACCATTTGAGAAAATTTTGTGCTTCATGTACAGGCGGAGATCAAGATCTCACACAAACACTGAGGAAAGAATGTGGAGATCTTCGAAGAAGAGAAACAAAGTCCAAAGCGGCACAGCTCGTCACCATTTGGTTGCTTATCTCGAAAAATTCTGGTGGAGAAATCGTGCCAACATCAAAGATCCGTTCGATGAGTTACTGAAAGATATTGCTCGTTTGTATTCGCCAAATATGCCTTAAAACCGCTATAAAGTAAAAATATGTCCTGAAACATTCCTGAATGTACAACGATGCAAAATTTAATGCAAAGTCGTTTTTAGCGTTTAGTAAGATGATTTTTAAACTTTTTAAACATTTTAAAAAGGTGGTCCCGATAACCCATAAGAACCTTCATTAATTCCCCATGTGGAGTTAATGGAGCAAATACAGTATGTAAAATTGGTTGACTATGCGAGGGATGGGGCGGCCCGGTCCGGAACATTTTTTTTATCTAACCGGGCGGCCTTGGCAGGGCCGCCAAAAGTACGGCCTGTGCTTGCCCGATTTTACACAAAAATAATGATTTTTTATTGCAACCTGAATTATCTCGATATTTTCAGTACTTGTGTGATTTTTTCGTAGAATCGTAGAAATAATCATTCAAACAATTGGTGGTTTTATACAACATCTAATATAACATTTTCAATCAAATTCGAACAAACCATATTCTTCATCAATAATACAAGTTTCTTGAATTGTTTCTTCATTTGGTTCTTCTTCTAATTCTCCCACTTGTTCTTCTTTTCTTGCTCGCTGGAACAGATGGGCATGCTCCAGCATTCTTCTTTCTTCGATTTCTATGTATGCGTAGAAATAAGTGTAGAAAAACCGTAGAATTCTATAGAATTTTACGTAGAATTCTACGTCACCCAACTCTAATGTGCACAAACACACAGACAGACACACACACACTTCAACTTTAGTAGAGGGCGATTTTTAGCCTTGGCAGACCAGAGCTAACGCGAAGAAAAATTTTTCAAAGTTTTTAAATTCTGTTTTAAATGCAAAGCTCTACAAAATTTTCCTCTGATATACTTTGTATCATTTGCTTTAAAATAGTAAGATGGTTTCGATTGTGCTTTGAAATACTATTCCTTTCAACCATAATATCAAGTCTTTTTTCCAAGCTAGACATAAACTCTGTTGTCAATTCCATATTTGTTGAAAAGTTTTCATTTTTCAATGTGGTTTTTTCAAACATTCCAATTTTTGAAAATACAGCTACTCCATAGCTTTTTGGAACAGTTTGTGGAACCGGAACGCCCAAGAAAAGGTTTCGTAAAGGATCTTTTGAGCCACCAGCAAAAAGAATATAGTCAAATGGAAGTGCTGCTGCAGAATTATTCTTTAAAATTGCTTTATAGCTAGTTGTTGTTTTTGAAGGGAAAGATATATTGACTACTTCTTCGTCAAAAAAAGCTTTAGTCCGATTCTATCATCTTCAGAAAGTTCTAAGAGCTGGTTTTTTAGCATTGTTTCCAAATTCTTCAAATTAACTATTCCAGCGTAATTATTATCTTCACTGGAATATTGAGCCTCTAGTGATACTTGTTTTAATGGCTTTTCAGAAAAGCTTTCAAGAAAACGTTTCAAAGTTGATGTTATGTAGACAATCTAAAGATGAAGAATTGTAAAAAAATTTAATAAAAGTTTTTGCTAATTTTCATTTTTATTGAAAAAGCTAAATAATTTTTTATATACTGGTTTATTTAAAATTTATAAAGAGAATAAGGACTGTATAGGGAGAGGAAAGGGAATAAAAGGGGGCCACTAGTCACACAGGGCCCATTAAAAAGCAGATGTTGAACATGGTTTTGAATACTGGGACCTACCGCATATGAAAACTCTGGTATGCATGTTTTTTCATGCAACCAGAATCCTTTCCGAGTGATTTGTGTATAAGGTATGTGGGTGTGCGCATCTCAACTCCAAGCCCCCAAGCAGGTTGGCCAAATCATTTTTTGGAAAAGAGCGTATGCGATCACAAAAAGAGGGCATTTACAAGTAAAACTTTTGAAAAAGAGCGGCATTATGAATATTTCTACTACGCAACACTTAAACTAGTTCAACGTGCAAAAAACAACAAAAGCAAAAAACAACATAAAGAAAACAACAAAAAGTAGCAAACACAACAAGTAAAGCATTCCGTCCATGTAGAATTTTTACTCGATTTTCCAATTTTCTGCCCTCTTTTTGTCAAATAAAAACGGGCGAAAATTTCAAAAAGAGGGCATTTGCCCTCTAAAGAGGGCATTATGGCCACCCTGCCCCCAAGTCTCCTGCGCTCACGAAGCTTGAGAGTTAGAGATGCGCGCATTCACTTACCTTAGACATAATTCCTAGCAAGACTCTTGATCAAAAATGCATGTAAAAGCTCTTTTTGCCAAGCTCCAGTGACAAAAACGCGGTAGAATACTCTAATATAAGGTGGTTTGCCTTGGTCACCCAAAGCAAAAAGTTAAGTTTTGGTTTGTTTTCTTTTACTAAGCTTTTTATGTAAAAAGTATCCCAAGACAACTTTTTTTTATCGTTTTTAGCAAAATTACTTAGAAGATGTTTTAACACTACTTTTAGATAAGTAAAACAACCGGCCCTCCCCCAACCCAATAAGTTCCAAAAGTGGCCCCCGAAGGGGGCGCAGGAGGCTTGAGAGTTAGGGATATTTATTCTGAAAATAGAGAGGTCACTTGATAAAAAAGGCAACGCCTTACCACCAGAGCATAAACTCAAAATAAATTCTGAGAAGAAAATTAAATTCAAACATTCGAATCAAAAAAATTTTAAAATATTGAATAACACTGTGCAACTGAAATCATTTTGTCTTGATTCCCCTGTTGTTTCTCGGCTAAGGCGCAGAGTGATCTCTGCATCAGCTCAAGCCTTTTTCATAATTAATTTTGTAGTTCAAGAAATGTGTTTAAGTATGGCCTCAAGCCAAAAAACAACAGACTGGCAGCAAATCAACAAATGATTTGATAGGGTGAATACAGGGTGACGCAAAAAATTCCGAGCATTTCAAATTTTTGTCCTGACACGATATCGTCAAATAATTTTTCGAGATTTTATTCTCTCGCGATTTTTTCAATAAGATAAAATTTTCGCGAGCGCCGCTCAAGAGAAGGCGATTGCTAAAAACCTTTTCTCGATATCTCTGCAGGACAAAAATTTATGGTTGTTTAAAATGGTTGGGTTTAGAGTTGGGATACTCGCGCGAATATTGAAATGGTCGCGAACATTCACTGTTTGCAAATATACGCGTATATTGTCTTACTACTTTTGCAAACTGTGCTACAGTCAACTATCCCAATGCAGTCAACTCTCAGTCAACAATACAGTTGTTTGAATGTTCGCACTGCGAACATTGCTCCCGAATATTCGGATTGGACAACCCTAGTTGGGTTTTCAAAAAACGGCCTGTCAGTCTAACATGATTTATGGACGTTCCCTAAGGATGTAATGCTGAATCAAACCTGATTGCGAGTATACTCCTTGCGTTTTTCCACCACCGTAACATTATAACCACTTTTATAAAATTGGATGGCAGCATACAGACCAGTAGGACCTGCTCCTACTACTACAATATTTTTTGCCTTCAAGTTTATGTAATGCTGATTCTTGAGTTGTTTCAAATGAGTTTTTTCAATGTATATGTAGTAAAAATCAGAGGAAAAATAAGAAGCAAAAGAAAAAATATATTGCATATCTGTTTCATATTTTATCGAAATGCTTAATTTTTATATATTAACTTTGTAGATTTTTTTAATTTATTGCAATGCATGTAGTAAAGAAAAAGAAAATACAACTTTGAACTCATGAAATTATTTTTTATAAAAAAATTCGGCGCTATTTCATTGTAACAAAAAGATCCTATTTCTAGTGTGCCAACACCCCCTCCCCCAAACCTGCTTTTTAGGACTACTCAAAAACCATTTTTAAGTAATAATTTTGCCACAGAAAGTCCAGAAAAGTAATTTTAGAAGGGATTAAGGGCTGTATTTGTAGGGGAAGGTAATAATACAGAGTCCACTTTTTTGGGCCATTTTTGGATTACTCAACAACCCAGTAGTAGGCCCCATCATTCAAAACTATGTTCAATATCTTCATTTTTTGCCGAAAAACATTTCGCCTCAAATTCTATGCCGACCCAGAGGCTCAGCAATCCAAAAATTTCTACCAGACTCTGCGAAGAGAGTCCTACTCTTGGCTATTCAACTACTTTAAATAAGTTGCCCCTGTATTGTCCATTCCCTTCCCAACACAGCTCTTTGTCCCTTTTAAAATTACTTTACTGGTCCTTTTATGGAAAAATTATTGTTTGAAAATGGTTTTTGGACACTCCTAAAATAATTGGTTTTGGTGGTTTGGTGTTTAGGACGTTTTACAATGTGATAAATCATGATTCTGGGGGATTCTACACTGGAATAGGGACCTGGAACTTCGGGGAAGGGGAGGGGGAGGAGGCGCTGGTACAATGGAATAGTACCGAAAATTCAATTAGCTATTTTTATATATTTAAATTTTCAAAAAAGAGGCAAGAGACAAAATCTGGCTAAAGTTCCTTTTATCGCCTTCTTCCAAAAGTGTATTTTTACCACTTTTGAGCTTTCCTGATCGTTATTAGGGTAGAAAGCATGTTTTCTACAGAAGGCGATAAAAGGAACTCTTGCCCAGAATATTCCCTGTAAATTCAAAAAAATAATAAGTTTCATTCAGCGGTTAAAATTTTTTTGATACCCTTAAATTTCCGAATTCAATAATTCGGTTTCTTGCCAACTTTGTTTAAAAACTGGTATTTTCGGGCATACAGAATATTTGAAAATAACAAAAAAAACTTCTTTTCGCCACATCTCAAATATTAAGTGGCCAGCTACTAAATAAGTGAAAGCTCTGTAAATAGGATTTTGTCAAATTATCGATAGTCGTCGGTTAAGTCGGCAAATGAAGGTTTTTTGACAAAAATACCAAAGTAAGACAAATTTTGAAATTCAAGATTTTAAAATTTAGTTGAAATTGAAGTTTAAAACTTTTTTACAGAAATGTTTCAGATCAAATTCAAATTAAAAAAACAGATGGAGAGAATCTGTATTTTATCTTCATAGATAAAAACAAAGTTAAGGCCACTGAAAATTGCGCCACTGTCTAGTTAAAAGCAATTACGGTCGAGTTAGATTACAATTGGGCGCCCCTTGAGAGTGATCTCAGAGTACCGAATAATCGAAAGTCGACTATATTAGAAAAAAAGCTAAACAGTATTTCAAAGACCGTATTTCCTCTGATATAAGAACCACCCCTGATTCAAAATCGTGTTTGTGGCATTGTGTTTTTAATGCAGTTTTTGAAGAGTGCTCTCAGGCAATTAACCACCTATTTTGTAGCCAGTGAGATGAGCTACTAAATAAGTACTAGCTTGCCTTAGAACAGTATCGAAAATAGGTCAAAAATACAATGCCAAAAACACGACTTTAAATCAGTGGCGGGGCTTACATGTCGTACGATGTCGTACGGTAACTTTTTTCCGGCTACTATTTCAATGACGTTTCGATCATAGTGAAAGTAGTCGTGATATTTATATTAATTTATACCAACAAAAATGTCCACGTTGTAGAGCATTAAATTCTGACAATGTGGTATATTTTGTTTTTGGTTTTATCATCGGAATAATACTCTGCAAAACGCTTTTCGAGAAGAATACACGATTTTTTGTGCCGTACGGTAACTTTATTTTCGCCACTGTATATCAGAGGAAAGACGGTAAGTAGTTAACAAAGTAAATAGATAAACTAATTTGATCAAATCTTATAGTCTTTGAACACCTATGGAATAGATAGATAAATAGAAAATCATATTATAAAAGCTAAATTTTTCCTAGAACTGAATTAATCAATAAGTGAAAGGCGAGCATATTGACGCAAGACAAATTTATAAAAAGCGTTGAAATTTTCTGAGCCTAGGAGTAGAATATAGGGGGAGGGGAAGCGTAGCAAATAAGATGTTGTCTAGTGAAGAGTCAAAACCAGAACACGAAAAAATTGGTGATTTACTCGCAGCACGATTTGTACAATTAGGAAGAGGCTTTATTTTTGCATACCGTACTTATTCTGATAGAAGGCCCCCTCCTCCGATTCAAAACCGTGCTCTTGGCATTGCATTTTCACCCATTTTTTAAGACTGCTCTCATGCAAGTTACCAGCCATTTTGTAGCTAGTGAGATGAGCTACATATTCATTGGTAAGTTGATTAATTCAGTTCTAGGAAAAATTTAGCTTTTATAATATTGGGTTGATTCATAATTAATGCGGATTTTTGTTGCCTTATGATTTTTTGATCTATTTCTTCTTTATTTTTTTTTGTTTTAAAGTATGCCCTCGCTTTTAGTTAAGAAGAATGCACGTCGAAAACCCACTTCCCATTCGCCATATCATGCTCTACCACTTCGAGAAAGGATGGAGGCAGCGCAGTCTTTCGCGATATTGTCGAACTCTTTGGCGAAGAGGCGATCAGTCAAAGTCAGGTGGAAAGATTTGAGAGCTTGATCATTAAAGTCAGATGGGCGACCTCTTCCTTTCTCATCTCGCAAGCTTGTGTCACCGGATTTGAAACGCTTGAACCATCTTTCCACCTGACTTTGACTGATCGCCTCTTCGCCAAAGAGTTCTACAATATCGCGAAAAGACTGCGCTGCCCTCCATCCTTTCTCGAAGTGGTAGAGAATGATATGGCGAATGTGAAGGTCGTTTTCGACGCGCATTCTTCTTAACTAAAAGCGAGGGCATACTTTAAAACAAAAAAGCAAATTTAAAGAAGAAATAGATCAAAAGAATCATAAGGCAACAAAAATCCGCATTAATTATGAATCAACTCAATATGATTTTCTATTTATCTATCTATTCCATAGGTGTTCAAAGACTATAAGTTTTGATCAAATTAGTTTATCTAACTACTTTGTTAACTACTTACCGTCTTTCCTCTGATATACAGTGGCGAATAAAGTTACCGTACGGCACAAAAAATCGTGTATTCTTCTCGAAAAGCGTTTTGCAGAGTATTATTCCGATGATAAAACCAAAAACAAAATATACCACATTGTCAGAATTTAATGCTCTACAACGTGGACATTTTTGTTGGTATAAATTAATATAAATATCACGATGATTTTTCGGATAATTATTGGATATTCATGCGTTGTGTACTGTGTTAAAATTGATTAATTGTTTTCCATTATAGCTATGGATGTTCAAACTGTCAGAAGTTCTCCGAGGGTGAAGGTTGAGCCGCTCAATGAGAAGCAGAAGTTTACGCTAATCAGCATTATCAAACAACGCCCATTGATCTGGAGTCCGGCGAATCCTGGCTACTTGAAGGATGCAAGTAAGTGGCTCGAGGTGACTAAGAAGTTCAATGAGGAAGAGACCACCGACTACACCGCAAAGCAATTAAAGGAACTCTGGCATTCTCTCACCGGTCAAATGGGCCCACTTCGAGTCGATGGGATTCCTGAGGGACAAGCAACACCAGGATGAGCGATATAGCAATTTGAGCGGAGGCGGATGAGAATGAGGTTAATTTGTTATTTATGCCCGCTCTTTATTTCAAACGTGCCATTTACACCGCCATTGTTTAGGCAAGTCAGCCAAGGGGGTCAAAGCGAGGTCACGGTGATGATGAAGGGACCGAAATAACTGCAGTGCTAGACTTGATGAAAGCTCACGCGGAAAAGCCGTCCTTCGCCTACAAGCATACCATCGCCAAGAATGTCGACGACGTTATGGATAAGCTGGAGAATCTCGGATTGGAAAGGGACAAGGTCAAACTCCGCATGTCTCTGCAACGCCTGCTGGACGAGAGCGAACTGAAAATCCTTGATGCCG
Organism: Ditylenchus weischeri; assembly: GCA_029231635.1. Lineage (NCBI taxonomy): Eukaryota > Metazoa > Nematoda > Chromadorea > Rhabditida > Anguinidae > Ditylenchus > Ditylenchus weischeri. Next base: position 80,826 of record JAMRYI010000639.1, on the reverse strand, counting down.
AAAAGAATGATTTGTTGCTTTGTTGCTCTGCTATTTTGTTGTTAATATGTTGCTGTTGGCGGTGTGGAAAATAAAGTGCGGACTTGGTATACGTGATTAGTGGTGTGTGGTAAAGGTAAGTGTAGTAATCATGTTTATGTTGGAGATGTGTGAAGAATATTTTCCACAAAAAGTGGCAAAAAATGCACTTTTTTGGATTCCTCCAAAAGCCTAATTTGGGCACCTCCAATAATTGACTTTTCACGGGATATTTTGCCTTGCATCGCGGCCAAAAAATTCTTCGTCGATTGCATGCAAGCACACTCGGCAAAACGCAGGAATTGTGCAGCTATGTCATTTGTAAAGTTCTTCCTTCGGATTTTTTTATAAATAAATCCACCTCCCCTCAGCATACTCACCCACTTTTGTCCACGAAATTTTCTGTTTACACGCACAATCGATACACTATTGAAAAGAGTAGGCTTTGGTGCAAATTTTTATTTTTGATGTGTTAAAGATGATTGGAAAAAAAACTTATGGCTGTTTGAAGTTGGATGGAGTGCATTTTCAAAAACCCAAATTTGAGGCATATGTTCATGTTTGGCCCTTTTCGTCCCCAAAAATGAGCAGGCTCGGGGCATTCTTTGCTAGCAATCGATAAAGGAGACAATTGTGAACATTCCTATATAAAAACATTTTCAAGTGATTTATAAATTGGCTGAGAATGAAGCGGAAGAACCTGTCGGTTCCAATGGTTTCATCTAAGACAACAAGTTCTTAAATGCAACTGTTTTTCCATTAAAAAAGGCTGCATGCAACGGTTTCAAGGGTTTCACCGAAACTGGTTTCTTGAAACGGTTTCAAGGGTTTCTTTGAAACGGTTTCAAAGGTCCGTGAAATGGTTTCATGCAACGGTTTCACGAGTATAAAAAGTGCCGACGCAATTTTTCTTGCGTCAATATGCTCGCCTTTCCCTTATTAATTAAGTCAGTTCTAGGAAAAATTTAGCTTTTATAACATGATTTTCTTTATATCTATCTATTCCATAGGGGGTCAAAGGCTATCAATTTTAATCAAATTGATTAGTTTAGATATTTTAACTACAGTCGAGTCCCGATCAGAATGTTTTAGAATTAGTTTTTTAAAATTCTTAAATTGTAATGCGATTTTTTTACATACTCTTTGTGCATGCCATCTTATCAAGTTACTACCAGGGTTATGAAACAGGAAATTTCACGGGTAATTTCCCGGGAAATTTCTCGGGAAAATACGAGTATTTCCCATAAAATGACTTTTTTGTAAAAAAGTTTTTATGCTAGGAATCAAACACATTTTTGTCTCGGCACGACTTTGCATCATTGTAATGTTTTCCAGCCGCCTTTTTTGACCAATATTTACATTTTTTGTAACAATTTTTTTTCGTCGTTTTCAGTCTTTATTGATGAATTCTTAATTGATTGATGAAGAATAATTGTCTGATGTTCAGATGTCGCGCTTCAAACCCCTGCATTGGTGTTGGAACTATTTCAAGCGAGTGGAAGAACAAAATGCAAATGGGAACTCTGTCATGATTGGCTACTGCAACTTTTCCAATGCTCGCTACAGAACTGATGCGCAGGGTATGGAAAAGCATTTGATTGCATGTTTTTCGAAGATATTGCTATTTGATGTGACTAATCCATCAACGTTTAGGAGTGCGAAAAGGTTGGAGCTGAAGCGAGGAAAGAAATTGAGCGACTGTCTAAGAAAAGTACTGCCAAGCCACCAAAGAAGATCAACGAGAAGTCGAAAGTTAGTAGCGCTAGACCGAGCACGCCGGGTATCAAAAACTTTTTCGACAGCGTCAGCAAGGATGAGCAGGATGAGGCGGATGTGCTTTTGACAAGGGTATACTTACTAAACGTGTTGGAGATGGCTTGATTATTATTATTGCTTTCGTTTCGGTCCCTTGTTACCGGAAACATTCCGGCTCGATTCCTCGGCAATCCATTTTTCAAGCAGTTCGTGTCCACGCTTCGTCCATCGTATCAGCTTCCTTCCTGAGAATACAAATTTCCGAAGATCCTCGTTCCGGCCGAATTCAACCGAGTGAAGAAGAACTTGGAAGAGGCGACATACAAGGTTGGTTTTTTGATCCGCTTCTATTGTGATGTTATGCACAGTGCCTTAGGCTGATTTCCTCACGATCTCGTCGGATGGTTAACTGACGTCAAAAGCAACTCGTTGATCAATGTGGTTATGCACACGCCAAAGCCGTTTCTGTTCGACACAATCGATGCAACGTCGTCTGAGGTGGACGGAGAAATCATGAGAACAGCGCATACCGGTATGAGAGCTTTGACTTGTTAAACGATTCTCATTGTTCTCTTTAGGAAACTTTATTGCTAATCTCCTTGCCGAGCAGATCGTCAAATTGGGGAAGCATAAGATCGTCGCAGTCGTCACAGATCATGCCGGAAATATGAGAGGCGCTTGGAACTAGCTGGACGGGTAACTTAGTTATTGACTAGGTTGCTGTGATTGAAATTGTGAATTAAGGACACTGAAATTGATCCAAGCAAGAAGTACAACGGTGAAGTCTTTCCGTGGATTTTCTTCGAAGGATGCAAGGCGCACATGGTCAATTTGGCGACGAGAGATATTTGCGAAGACAACCGTTGCCGACCTGCTGAAGTGTTGTGATGAGATTGTGAAGTTTTTCGGGTAATAATTTTCTCTACCTCTTCCATTATCTGTGTGCTTACTTAACAATTCGAAAAAAGTCTAAAAACAATTGGTGGGACCAAATCAAAAATGACCAAAACAAGGGAAGGATAGGGAGGGAAGGCGAACAAAAACAATTTTCGAAAAATGTCCTTCCCACACTTTCTTGCGTTTTCTATTGCTTTAAGGCCTAAAACGTGCTCAGACCTTTAAAAAACGAGGTATTGGCTCTGGCCAAATAGTGTACTTTAGCCCGAACATGCAATTACCGTATTTTCTCTATAAGAAGACCCGGGGCTTCAACTATTCTCAAAATAAGATAAAAAATATCTTTGTCCACTACCATTTAACCAAAAAATCATGGTGCTTCTATTGAAGAAAATACGGCAAGTTGTGTAAACAGTGCAAAAACTAGCTGATTTTTACGCAAAGATGCCAGTTTCCTCGGTAATATTTTTTTATTGACGTGAATACCAGCTGGTACCAGTGGTTAGGCCTGTTTTTGAATTGTCAAAAATAGTCTCGGATTTGTCACCCCCATTCTGAGTCTTCTCAGTAAAGCCAACTCGACAATCCTACTCAAAACCTCAAAAAGCAGAATTCAAAGCAGATTCAACAGTGCCATTGCACCCCTTTATTGCACATTTTCGAATTCTTCCGTTACACCGGCGCTCACAACACTTTGAATATTAAAGTTTTATTTAACAATTTTCTAAAAATACAAATTTAGCTAGCCTTTTTATAATAAAGTGAACAAAGTATTTACAGGGTGTGTCAAGAAGTTTCCAGCGTTTGAAATAGTCAAAACTTCTTTTGCTAGAGCCTTTTTTTATTTTATTTTTGCTAATCGATTTTTCTTACCGTTTTTTTGGTAAATAATGTCAAAACCACGATTTTCGCTTTGTCCCCCTGTGGTTTGGGCCCAGGTCTGTGGGTGGCCTCTAGATGGCAAGAACCAAACCACAGGGGGGGAGTGTTTGCTGTACGAAGCTGAAGTCTGTTTTTCACATTATGGCTCTATTTAAGAAGAGGTACCATTTTTTGCCTTGGTCCTCCCTATTGATTTTTTTTGTAAATTGTTTTCACTTGCTTTATAATTCTATTCTATCAGTCTTCTATTTATGTTGTATTGTATTTATTTCTACTTCAGCCATACAACACCCATCCACCCAAAAATTTCTACTTTTCAGGCATACTAACCCCATTTACCCCAATATTTCAAGTTTTCAGACTCACGACCCCCATGCCCCAACCTTACTTTAGGCTTAGGTCTTAGGCTTAGCCTTTAGGCTTAGGATATATCATTTCACATACAAACAAACCTCAAGAAACACAATTTGTATGCCCGCGGCTTGAAAAAAAAATTTTTTTTTGCTTCAGCAATAGAACCCATCCACCGAAAAATGTTGAATGTTTTGAAGGTGTTCTTTGATCAGATGGGGAAAATATATGATTAGCTAAGCAGTTGAATTGTTTGTATGTGAAGTAATATATCCTAAGCCTAAAGGCTAAGCCTAAGACCTAAGAAAACTTGAAATATTGGGGTAAATGGGGTTAGTATGCCTGAAAAGTAGAAATTTTTGGGTGGATGGGTGTTGTATGGCTGAAGTAGAAATAAATACAATACAACATAAATAGAAGACTGATAGAATAGAATTATAAAGCAAGTGAAAACAATTTACAAAAAAAATCAATAGGGGGGACCAAGGCAAAAAATGGTACCTCTTCTTAAATAGAGCCCACATTATGTACCAAAAAACATCGTCGGTGAGAAAAATCGATTATCGAAAGCATAATTTCAGAAAACGCTCTGGAAAAACAATTATCACCATTTTAAGACCTGGGAATTTTTTGACAAATCCTGTATTTAGCATATTTCGGGGTACTTATGGGTTATCAGCCAGCATTGTTTTTTATATATATTCAGTACTTAGACTACGGTCTGTTACGTTTTTTTATTTTCTTTATTTTCTCAAAACAAACCATCACCCCACTTTTTTTACCATTAATGTCGAACTTTTGAAAATCGAAAAATTTCAAGGTCGATTTTGAAATTTTGGGTGCCCAACTAAAATCTAAAAAGTGTAATCAACTAAGATTGTGATGATTAAGAAAACGCAAAAAACAGATTTGCAAAATAAATTTTTTGAGCTGAGATATAGGGTGCATATGGTGGGGTAACTATTAGAGAGGGGGTAATTAATAGAGAAAATACGGTATGTAAAAACAGGTTCACCAAGAGCATCTTTATTATTAGCTTTTTTAGCATATACAGAGTGTGTCCAAAAATTCAAAGGTCTTGAAATAGTCATAACTTTTTCCAGAGCGTTTTTTGAAATTCTGTTTTTACCAGTCGATTTTTTTCGCCGACAACTTTTTGGTATATAATTTCAAAAATACAATTTTCGAACCACCGACTCCCTACTGTGGTTTGGCATCACCCACAGACCTGAGTCCAAACCACAGGGGGGACCGAGCAAAAATCGTGTTTTGACATTATATACCAGAAAAATATTGCAGGTGAGAATAGAATTTATAAAAAAGCTCCAGCAAAAAAAATTATGACCATTTCAAAACCTGGAAATTTCTTGACACACGCTGTATATGCCAGATACAAGATGAGCCAGAAAAAAATTTTCGAAGACAAACTGCGTGTTCTAGAAAATTTTTTTTGGAAAGTAACACATTTTCACATCCGCCACTTTTTATATAATGTTGTAAATTCTGTAAAAGGAGGGTTCACCAGCAGCATCCTAGTGTTGTTTTAAAGCATGCCCTACTTAATTTAAAAAAGTAAATAAACAATCTTCTGTAAATTAAAAAACGTGTGAACGTGTGAAATTCTCATTGTCATGAAAAAGTATGGTCCTTTATTTACCAAAATGTCTGCCAATGACCCATAAGAACCTATTTTTCTATTAAAAATTGAAAAAATAAAACATTTAGCTACTTTAAAAAACTTATCACAAGCTGTCATTCAGACTGCAGTTACACAATGATAAAATAAGAAAAAATAGAGAATAGAACCATAACTGTCTTGTAACAAAGGAAATCACACAGATGATGTGTAGTGTTGGGGTATATAACAGCTAAAAAGGTGTCAATATTGGATTAAGCAAAAGTAAAAATATGTGTAGAATATGGGTGGTCCACCAAATATGTTTAGCAGCAAAATATAAAATTACAGCTACAAAGTGTTAAGTCAAATATTTTTTTTAGTAGATTAAACAATGGAAAAATAATATGCACATTTTTGGATGAAAAACCGGACAATTTAAATCAACAAATACCGTATTTTTTCTAATAGCTTTACATGTCAAGTTATTTTTCAATCCCATCAAAATTTGAAAAAATTTGGGGTCGATCTCGAGATTTTTGGCTGAAAATCCAAAATTCAAAAAGCGGAATCGGTAGAGATCGTGGCAGTTACGAAAACGCAATAAACAGCTTTACAAAAAAGTTTCTTTAGGCTGATATATAGGTCTTCAAAGTAGGGGGTGTCGCGCTATCGGAGACTGTCGAGCTATTAGAGGAAATACGGTAGTTACTAAACAAAAAGTGTGGCTTTTTTGGTTAGAAAATTTGCCTTTATTCCACTACTGAGAGGGCTTATTTCCTTAGTTAAAGCTGTTAATTATATGTGTTTTAACCGGTGCCCAATATCAATATACCATATTCACTCTATTAATTCTTCACCCCCAACTTAGCATTGTGTTTTTGACTCACTTTTTATTTATCACTCATTTCGTAGCCAATGAGATAGGCTACAAATCAAGAGGTAAGTTGACTCACCAGACTACATTGAGAGATTTTTTTTGCAAATTCTTGTAGAGCGTCCCGAAGTTATATAACAAAGTGCTGCCCCATTTCCAGATCACAAAAAGAATTAGGTATTCATATCCCTCCAAAGTTGCTGAAAAATCATGATACGGTGTCATGGTTTTTAGCTTACTTTTGATTTGCCATTGTTTTATAAGTTTTTTTGGTATCCAACTTGTATGGAGTATTTTTGTGCATACTACATTTTTGGTAATTACTACTTTGAAAAGCAAGTCACGTATTTTCAAAATATCCCAAAGAGTCCGATACCTTAGTGTGGCAGGAATTCAAAAAGTGACTGACTTGTCTCAGGAATTTGAATATTTTTCGAATTTGAGTTCACATGGGATATTATTTTTACATTTAATGGTAGCACAAGCACAAGTGAGAGCCCTAGGCTACACGATGTTATATGTAAAATGCCCAAAATAATCTTAATCGTGCTTTTTTGATGTTTAACGTTGAGAAAACATGTTTTTAGAATTGGGAAAGCAGTTTTTGAAAAAATTTTTAGAAAAAAATTTTTTGCCTAGGGGCCAACGCAAAAGATATGCAAAAAATAGCGAATTAATGTTTTTTGAATGAGTGCCAAAACATTTTTAAAGGGAATGAGGGATGTATAGGGAGGGCAAGGAAATAACAAGGGACTACTTATATGAAAAAAAGTAAATGTTTGTAATTCGCTGGCCCGAAGGGGGCTTGATAGTTAGAGATGCGCGCACTCACTTACCTCCTTACCAAGACTCTTGATCATAAAATGCATATAGAGTCTCTTTTTCCCACGGTCCACGTTGAAAATAGGGTAAGACAGCGAAATACAAATATTTACTTTTTTATGTTTTTTTCATATAAGTGGCTCCTTGTTATACCCTCCTCTCCCTACAGCCCTTATTCCCTTTAAAAATGTCTTGGCGCTAATTAAAAAAAACATTTTTGCACTATTTTTGCATATTTTTTGCCTTGGTCCCCCAAGGCAAATTTTTTTTTCTAAAAAAACTTTTTCTCAAAAGAAGCTTTCTTAATCCTAAAAACGTGTTTTCTCAACGTTAAACATCAAAAGAAGCACGATTAAGATGATTTTGGGCATTTTCGGGCGTCGCACACATTGTGTACTCCGGCCAAATTTTCTAAAGTTTTTTTCATAATTACACACGTTCTTTATACCATTGTGTAGCCTAGATGCTGGGCTTTCGTTTGTGCTACCATAAAGTGTAAAAATACTATCCCATTAGAACTCAAATTCAAAAAATGGTTTTTCGGTAACTTCGGCGGACTCTGTCTACCCAATTGTTTTGGTGATCTGGAAAAAGGGGTAGCACTTTGTTATGTAACTTTGGAACGCTCTACAAGGATCTGCAAAAAAACTCTTTGGAAAAAAACACTTCTGAAGGTTCCCTGGTTAGAATACTTTGCAAAACATAGGTCAAAAACCCAACGCCAAAAACCTAGGCTACAACATCTAGGCTACACGATCTACTGAATTAGGAGGTGAAGAAATTATAGAGTGAATACGGTAATAATCAGTGTGAACCCTAAAGACCTTCCTCATTCATTTTTATAAAATTAGATGTGCGGAAAAAACACATCATTACAGAAACTAATGAAAAAAATGTGAAGAAACAGCAGAGGTGTTGAGGAATAAAACCTTACTAGTGGAATAGTGCAGCAATTTGGCTGGATCAAGCATGAAAGAAAGGCGCTGCGTAAGACTTTTATATAAATGTTTTATAATTCGAAAATCTTAGTCATTCTTCTGCGCTACACTTACAAAATTCACTACTAAACATTTTGAAAATAAAAAAAAATAGCTACCATTTGAAAAAGCACGAAAAAGACGAAATTTTCACATGACAGAGAATCTCAGACTAAAAAACAAGAATCATATTAACAACAAAAACGAAGAAATGATATTTTTGAAGCACAAAAATACTCAAATTCACCTCCGATAAGAGGGAGGAGGATAATTGAGTGGTCTATCAACACCCAATCTACTCGCAGCCACTATATCATTGTTGCCTAGTCTATTTTTGAAGGATACTTTGCTACTGGACACACTTGGCTCCAGAGCTTGGTATGACTTGGACCTGGCGGGGGATTGATTGAGCAAATCCTGGCTAGAAGACCCTCTAGCCATGGTTTTGTTGGGCATTCCGTTTTTTTCGCTCTTCAGGCTACTGGTTGGGCCGGTGTAGAATGTAGAGCTTCCACTGACAGTGATACCATCCTCTGATCCATTGTTTTCATAGTCAGGAGGTGGGTGGGAATTGGATTTTAGGGGGTCGTTTGAACTGCTGGTGTAAAGCGAGAGAATGGACTCTGGCACAGAGTAGGGAAACCAACTGGCTGAACCTGTTAACTTGCTGGCATCTGAGCGTCTCTCGTAGAATAGCAAGTAAGCATTGGTGGAAGAGCGCATGTCGGAAGGGTTAGTGAATGTCACTTTGATGTCGTCGAAGGTGCGCCACCGGTTGTCCACCTTAATTTTTTGATAAAATGCATTTAAAATTCGGGCTCTGTCCCACTATCTGTTCCAAATTTTGCCTTGTTTTTTTTTTTTATTATTTTGCTTGGTACCCACTGTTGTTTTTTTTAAAGTTTCGTGGTCAAATGTTTTAGTCCAATCCTGAATATATATTTTTCTCAATATTTAGTTTTGATACTTTTGACGCTGTTCAAATATTCTCGGGACATTCAACCCGTAATTCAATCCCCCTGTTGTCTTTTTGAGTATCTTGCCTTTGTCCCCTTGTTATATTTTTTACTTCAAGCTGTTTGATTATTTTTGTTTTTTATATTGCTATGAAATATTCTCTTGTTGATGAATCAGAACTGCGCCAAGTTCTCGATTTTCGATCAATTCGATTGCGTCAGCTTTTTCGGATGTCTGAGAGTGATGTTGCACAACATGAAATAATTCTAAATTATGTATCCTGTGTTTTCATGTGAATTTCAAAAAAGATATATTGTAGTATTTGTCAATTGTAATATTTCAAAAACATGTGACCACGAAATTTTAAAAAAACAACAGGGGGGACCAAGGCAAAATTTGGAACAGATAGTGGGACAGAGCCAATGCAGACTTATGGTCTATAATATTGCACCCCCGTTCTGTTTGGACATTTGGCGTTTTTTCTAAAAATTACTAAAACTATATGCCCAGTTTCACTAAAACCCGAGTAACCAAAAACGGACGTATCTCAACGGATTGGGATTAAGAAAGACATTTTGACATTTCACGTTAGACCGGCAACCCCTCAAGTTCGATCCAGCCTTGGGTCCGACACTTTTTTACACTGATTTTTGAAGCCTTTTGCCAGCAGCATTTGGGCAGACCAGTCAAAAAAATTGCAAGGATTTCCATATTTTCTTTAAATGACAACAGTTTTGACAGTAAGATTTGCGGTTCTTGATAGACCGGCACTATTTTGTAAAAATCAGCTACCGGTTTATAGACTCCGTTTTTATCGTAAAAATTAAAGGTTTTTGAAAAGACGATTAGCAAAATCATAATTCTTACAATTTTTCAAACTGTACTAACGAATCATAACTAACAAAAGTCTTCAAAAATAGAGGTGAAAAAATGTCGAATCTTAGGCGGGTACGAGCTTGAGGAGGGAGCAAAACAAAAACTTACTGGATTTCGAGTGGTAGCTGTGTAATGCCCAGAATTTGTGCGCTCTCCAAAGTGATGGACCACGCCGACAAGATCATACAGAGGGTACTCCTGCTTGTTAATACTAAAAATACAAAATTTTGAACATGCCCACTCATTCGAAAAAAGTTTTACTCGTTAGCTGGTTTGCGGTAAGCTATTCCATTGTCTTTTTGCTGCGCATTAGCAACTTTTTCTTTGGATGTCCCAGAGCGGACCAGTGTGCTGTGGCGACTGTCGGGATTGCAGATGTATGGGGACATGTCCAAAGCCTCCAATGGAATTTGCACACGACTTTCTACCTTCTTTGTGGCTCCGTCGTTTAGCTAAAGCATATTTTGAATAATTGTTTGGCCCAATCTCCAAATGGTAACCTATTTTTTGCCTTAGTCTCCCTAATTTTGTGACTAAAAATTAACAGAAGAGGCAAAAAATTGGTACCTATTCAAGGATAGGGCCGGTTTTTTTTAAATTCTTCACAAATTTTGATTACCAATTCAAACCGCTTGAGATGGAACACAAGCACAGGTGGCATGGAGTGAAATTTGAGCTCTTTTTTGCCCGACGAAGATTCAAAGCATTTGGGGCATTTCCAATCCCCTATCACCTCTGTTTTGATGTAGTCCTACAACATGGCTTTTTAAAAAAAAGAATATTTTAAAGAATGGATATTAATTATCATTTAGGTTAAGCTAATCTGCTCTCTCTAACTCATTTATACCGGAATTAATTTTTGGAAAATCAAAAATTTTTCTTTGCGCTGGAATGGTCATTATTAAGAATAAAATAATTTGTTTTATTATGCAAATGAGGTCAAAAAGGATTGAGCAGATAAAAAATTTCGGCACTTTGCCAATTTTTGAAAATTGGTTTTTCGCCCTAACTATGTTTGGAAATTTTTACCTTCTTTTTATCACTAATATCCAACTAAATTTTAACGCGAAATGCAGCTTATTGTCTCAGCTATCTTTTGAGTGAAAACGTTCTTCACGATTGTTAAAAAAAGAGTAAAAACAGAATGCCAAGAAAACGAATTTAATTTTTTTGTTTTCTTAATTTTTTTCACGATGGAGACTAGGGTTGTCCAATCCGAATATTCGGGCGAATATTTGGGAGCAATGTTTGCAGTGCAAACATTCAAACAACTGTATTGTTGACTGAGAGTTGACTGTATTGTGATGGTTGACTGTATTGTTGACTGAGAGTTGACTGTATTGGGATAGTTGACTGTAGCACAGTTTGCAAAAGTAGTAAGACAATATACTCGAAAATTCGAGCGAACATTCGCGGCCATTTAAAAGTCATTCTAAAAAATGAGTTTTGTAGCTCTTAGTCTGCTCTACTACATTGGTTTCAAATACTATTGCATTGATCAGCAATAAATTGAAATTGAAATCAAAATGTTCGTGAACTTGTTAAAATTCACCGATTTTCTCAGTTGAATTTTCCACAACCAAAAAAGCGATTGTTTTAAATTAAAAATTGTACTTTTGTAAATAATTTAATATGTAATCAAGATTTGTGAAAAACCTATCGGACAGCCAAAACGCAGAGCTACAAAACAAAATTTTGCTCGACAGGTTGAAAAATCAGCGAGATTTGATTTCTCAAAGTTGTGGTTAATTTGCGTACCCATGGGCAGAAATGGGTTAATTAAAAAATTTATAGCACCAACCAAAATTGATCAACCAAAAATATATTACCTGGAGCAGGTTTAGTAAAGTAACAGCACTAGACGTGACACCATCGTTCCCATTAGTGTCTTTGAAAAAAGTGTAATCATTAATTATTGGCTCTGGATCTTGTCGTAAGAATCTGAATTTTTCCCCAAAAATTAAAAAATGTTCAACTTTTTTATAAAAACGTACTCATATCCTGCTGTTGAGTTCCATTCTACTATGATTTTGAGCACGCCACTATGTCGATTGTTCACAGTCCTTAAACAAATCCGTTTAAATTTATAGAAAAATTGGCAATAGTGACTATGGTTGGGTGATAGTAAATTTAGTAGTAAAATAGCTGTAATTCACTGTGTACCTTGGTGTCTTTCGGCTTGTTGAAAGAGCATTGAAGCAGTACTGAAACAGCTTTTTTACAGTTGTCAACGTATAGTTATCCATCAATTCCATATTGCAAGAGAAATTTTACAGTTATCAACGTACAGTTATCGATCAAATTCCATATTGCAAGAGAAATTTTACAGTTATCAACGTACAGTTATCGATCAAATTCCATATTGCAAGGAAATTCTACAGTTATCAACGTACAGTTATCGATCAAATTCCATATTGCAAGAGAAATTTTACAGTTATCAACGTACAGTTATCGATCAAATTCCATATTGCAAGGGAAATTCTACAGTTATCAACGTACAGTTATCGATCAAATTCCATATTGCAAGGGAAATTCTACAGTTATCAACGTACAGTTATCGATCAAATTCCATATTGCAAGAGAAATTTTACAGTTATCAACGTACAGTCATCGATCAAATTCCATATTGCAAGGAAATTCTACAGTTATCAACGTACAGTTATCGATCAAATTCCATATTGCAAGGAAATTCTACAGTTATCAACGTACAGTTATCGATCAAATTCCATATTGCAAGGGAAATTCTACAGTTATCAACGTACAGTTATCGATCAAATTCCATATTGCAAGGGAAATTCTACAGTTATCAACGTACAGTTATCGATCAAATTCCATATTGCAAGAGAAATTTTACAGTTATCAACGTACAGTTATCGATCAAATTCCATATTGCAAGAGAAATTTTACAGTTATCAACGTACAGTTATCGATCAAATTCCATATTGCAAGGAAATTCTACAGTTATCAACGTACAGTTATCGATCAAATTCCATATTGAAAGAGAAATTCCACAGTTATCAACGTACAGTCATCGATCAAATTCCATATTGCAAGGGAAATTCTACAGTTATCAACGTACAGTTATCGATCAAATTCCATATTGCAAGGGAAATTCTACAGTTATCAACGTACAGTTATCGATCAAATTCCATATTGCAAGAGAAATTCCACAGTTATCAACGTACAGTCATCGATCAAATTCCATATTGCAAGGAAATTCTACAGTTATCAACGTACAGTTATCGATCAAATTCCATATTGCAAGAAATTCTACAGTTATCAACGTACAGTTATCGATCAAATTCCATATTGAAAGAGAAATTCCACAGTTATCAACGTACAGTTATCGATCAAATTCCATATTGCAAGGAAATTCTACAGTTATCAACGTACAGTTATCGATCAAATTCCATATTGCAAGAGAAATTTTACAGTTATCAACGTACAGTTATCGATCAAATTCCATATTGCAAGGGAAATTCTACAGTTATCAACGTACAGTCATCGATCAAATTCCATATTGCAAGGCAAATTCTACAGTTATCAACGTACAGTTATCGATCAAATTCCATATTGCAAGAGAAATTTTACAGTTATCAACGTACAGTTATCGATCAAATTCCATATTGCAAGGGAAATTCTACAGTTATCAACGTACAGTTATCGATCAAATTCCATATTGCAAGGGAAATTCTACAGTTATCAACGTACAGTTATCGATCAAATTCCATATTGCAAGGGAAATTCTACAGTTATCAACGTACAGTCATCGATCAAATTCCATATTGCAAGGGAAATTCTACAGTTATCAACGTACAGTCATCGATCAAATTCCATATTGCAAGGGAAATTCTACAGTTATCAACGTACAGTTATCGATCAAATTCCATATTGCAAGGAAATTCTACAGTTATCAACGTACAGTCATCGATCAAATTCCATATTGCAAGGGAAATTCTACAGTTATCAACGTACAGTCATCGATCAAATTCCATATTGCAAGGAAATTCTACAGTTATCAACGTACAGTTATCGATCAAATTCCATATTGCAAGGAAATTCTACAGTTATCAACGTACAGTTATCGATCAAATTCCATATTGCAAGGAAATTCTACAGTTATCAACGTACAGTCATCGATCAAATTCCATATTGCAAGGAAATTCTACAGTTATCAACGTACAGTTATCGATCAAATTCCATATTGCAAGGAAATTCTACAGTTATCAACGTACAGTTATCGATCAAATTCTATATTGCAAGGGAAATTCTACAGTTATCAACGTACAGTTATCGATCAAATTCCATATTGCAAGGGAAATTCTACAGTTATCAACGTACAGTTATCGATCAAATTCCATATTGCAAGAGAAATTTTACAGTTATCAACGTACAGTCATCGATCAAATTCCATATTGCAAGGAAATTCTACAGTTATCAACGTACAGTTATCGATCAAATTCCATATTGCAAGAGAAATTTTACAGTTATCAACGTACAGTCATCGATCAAATTCCATATTGCAAGGGAAATTCTACAGTTATCAACGTACAGTTATCGATCAAATTCCATATTGAAAGAGAAATTCCACAGTTATCAACGTACAGTCATCGATCAAATTCCATATTGCAAGGGAAATTCTACAGTTATCAACGTACAGTTATCGATCAAATTCCATATTGCAAGGAAATTCTACAGTTATCAACGTACAGTTATCGATCAAATTCCATATTGCAAGAGAAATTTTACAGTTATCAACGTACAGTCATCGATCAAATTCCATATTGCAAGGGAAATTCTACAGTTATCAACGTACAGTTATCGATCAAATTCCATATTGCAAGAGAAATTTTACAGTTATAAACGTACAGTCATCGATCAAATTCCATATTGCAAGGGAAATTCTACAGTTATCATCGTACAGTTATCGATCAAATTCCATATTGAAAGAGAAATTCCACAGTTATCAACGTACAGTCATCGATCAAATTCCATATTGCAAGGGAAATTCTACAGTTATCAACGTACAGTTATCGATCAAATTCCATATTGCAAGAGAAATTTTACAGTTATCAACGTACAGTCATCGATCAAATTCCATATTGCAAGGAAATTCTACAGTTATCAACGTACAGTTATCGATCAAATTCCATATTGAAAGAGAAATTCCACAGTTATCAACGTACAGTCATCGATCAAATTCCATATTGCAAGGGAAATTCTACAGTTATCAACGTACAGTTATCGATCAAATTCCATATTGCAAGAGAAATTTTACAGTTATCAACGTACAGTTATCGATCAAATTCCATATTGCAGGAAATTCTACAGTTATCAACGTACAGTTATCGATCAAATTCCATATTGCAAGGGAAATTCTACAGTTATCAACGTACAGTTATCGATCAAATTCCATATTGCAAGGAAATTCTACAGTTATCAACGTACAGTTATCGATCAAATTCCATATTGAAGAAATTCCACAGTTATCAACGTACAGTCATCGATCAAATTCCATATTGCAAGGGAAATTCTACAGTTATCAACGTACAGTTATCGATCAAATTCCATATTGCAAGGGAAATTCTACAGTTATCAACGTACAGTTATCGATCAAATTCCGTATTGCAAGAGAAATTCCACAGTTATCAACGTACAGTCATCGATCAAATTCCATATTGCAAGGGAAATTCTACAGTTATCAACGTACAGTTATCGATCAAATTCCATATTGCAAGGGAAATTCTACAGTTATCAACGTACAGTTATCGATCAAATTCCATATTGAAAGAGAAATTCCACAGTTATCAACGTACAGTTATCGATCAAATTCCATATTGCAAGAGAAATTCTACAGTTATCAACGTACAGTTATCGATCAAATTCCATATTGCAAGAGAAATTTTACAGTTATCAACGTACAGTTATCGATCAAATTCCATATTGCAAGGGAAATTCTACAGTTATCAACGTACAGTCATCGATCAAATTCCATATTGCAAGGCAAATTCTACAGTTATCAACGTACAGTTATCGATCAAATTCCATATTGCAAGAGAAATTTTACAGTTATCAACGTACAGTTATCGATCAAATTCCATATTGCAAGGGAAATTCTACAGTTATCAACGTACAGTTATCGATCAAATTCCATATTGCAAGGAAATTCTACAGTTATCAACGTACAGTTATCGATCAAATTCCATATTGCAAGGAAATTCTACAGTTATCAACGTACAGTCATCGATCAAATTCCATATTGCAAGGGAAATTCTACAGTTATCAACGTACAGTCATCGATCAAATTCCATATTGCAAGGGAAATTCTACAGTTATCAACGTACAGTTATCGATCAAATTCCATATTGCAAGGGAAATTCTACAGTTATCAACGTACAGTCATCGATCAAATTCCATATTGCAAGGAAATTCTACAGTTATCAACGTACAGTCATCGATCAAATTCCATATTGCAAGGGAAATTCTACAGTTATCAACGTACAGTTATCGATCAAATTCCATATTGCAAGGGAAATTCTACAGTTATCAACGTACAGTTATCGATCAAATTCCATATTGCAAGGAAATTCTACAGTTATCAACGTACAGTCATCGATCAAATTCCATATTGCAAGGGAAATTCTACAGTTATCAACGTACAGTTATCGATCAAATTCCATATTGCAAGGGAAATTCTACAGTTATCAACGTACAGTTATCGATCAAATTCCATATTGCAAGGGAAATTCTACAGTTATCAACGTACAGTTATCGATCAAATTCCATATTGCAAGGGAAATTCTACAGTTATCAACGTACAGTCATCGATCAAATTCCATATTGCAAGGAAATTCTACAGTTATCAACGTACAGTCATATATCAAATTCCATATTGCAAGGGAAATTCTACAGTTATCAACGTACAGTTATCGATCAAATTCCATATTGCAAGGGAAATTCTACAGTTATCAACGTACAGTTATCGATCAAATTCCATATTGCAAGGAAATTCTACAGTTATCAACGTACAGTCATCGATCAAATTCCATATTGCAAGGGAAATTCTACAGTTATCAACGTACAGTTATCGATCAAATTCCATATTGCAAGGGAAATTCTACAGTTATCAACGTACAGTTATCGATCAAATTCCATATTGCAAGGGAAATTCTACAGTTATCAACGTACAGTTATCGATCAAATTCCATATTGAAAGAGTAATTCCACAGTTATCAACGTACAGTCATCGATCAAATTCCATATTGCAAGGGAAATTCTACAGTTATCAACGTACAGTTATCGATTCAATTCCATATTGCAAGAGAAATTCTACAGTTATCAGCAGGTGGAAAATCGATTCAGGATGATAACTGTACGTTGAAAGCTGTAGAATGCATCGGATTTTACATTAGAAATGCGACAGTAATTGAAAATCCTGATTTACCGGTCTTCGGTTATTTAGGGCTAATTCACCAGTAAATTTACTGGAAAATATAAAAAAACGTTAATAGTAGCTTATGCCCTTCCGCATATCGATAGGGCTCACTAAGGTCAGAAATTGCACAAACCTGTTGACATGCTCATTGAACAAAGGCATAGAGACAGCATTGTCCAAGTAGATGACCCCTTCTGATGAATGTTGAATCAGCAGTCGGAAATCGGATTGGAGGGGAAAGTAGGCCTTAGAGAACATGAACGGGGTGCCCTTCTCTATAATGTACCTGGAGATTCGCTCGTAGCTCCATTGACGACTGATCACTACGGTGTAGGGATTGCCTCTTCTGCAATAAAACGGTTCTGTTTTAATGTTATGAAGAAATGAGAAAAAATTGTGAAAGTTTGCCTGTAGAACTGATTTTTAAATACATTTTACAGTGGAAACAAAAATGAAATTTTCGACCAAGATTTTGATGAGAACTGTGTTTTGTAGATCCATTTATTGGACGGAAGGAAACCGAGACTGAAAGCAGAATTTTCTATATGGACCGGGATTACAAATTTTTATCCTACGAGACGTCCTTTTAACCAAGATCTGCTATTTTTTCTGTATCTTTTTTTTAGATCAAGAAAACGCCTGTACCTTCCTCCATTGGGCACGAATCCGACGACATGGGTTATTACAGCAACCACTAGATCTTGTAGCTCTTGCTCCTGACTAAGTCTAGGGATTTCCACTAGTGAAAAATCGTCCAACTTCTCCGCTTTCTCGCTTCCTAGTTGCAAATCATTGGCCAAAAAGTGGCATTGACCATTGCTTGAGAACTGACATGCGATTGCCTAGAAGTAGCAAAATTTCTAATAAATAAGTTTTGAATTTAAGTTTGATTTAAACCAACATTGTCAGCAGAGCCTCCCAGACTGCCCATAATTTTTTCTTTGATGTGAGAGATGCATGTGGGGCATGTTTGGCTGAGCAAACTGATTTTGTAGCGCACCAGTTCGCGACCGTTGAAGAAAGGAATGAAAGTGACGTTGCAAGTCTTGGAGCTGAAACATTATTTAATCAAAATTTATTCTAGTATAGTCACCTCTCGATTTAGTGTAGTCTTAATTTAGTGTAACTCTCAATTTAGTGTATACTTTTTTGCGAACAAAGGTTAGTTAATTTAAAAATATGAGGAACCATACCTTGGATTCAATGTACTCTCGATTTAGTAGGACTTTCGATTTAGTGTATATTTTTCTTGGTCTGGACAAAGAAAACAGCTCTCGATTTAGTGTATTTTTTCTAATTTGATTCAAATTGCTGTTTTTTAAATGTACATTTTTTATAGATCAATCAATACTCCAAAAAGCAACCTGTAATTACTTTAACCGATCAAGTATCTCGATATAGTGCGGTCGCTTAGCGAAAGTTGACTGTGTATCGAGAGTTGAATGTAGAGCAAGAATTGAATGTATAGTAAAAGTTGACTGTATACCAAACCATTTGATAACTTTATTGTAATGAAAAATATGACAGTCGCACTATGTTGAGAGCAGTGTTTGGACTTTTAGGAAATGGTCGTACTCGTACTCGTACCTCGTACAACAAAAATTTAAAGCTCGTATATCGTACTCGTACCTCGTACCAAAAAAAAATTTGCTCGTACTTCGTACTCGTACTTCGTACTACAAACATTTGCTGCTCGTACTTCGTACTCGTACTCGTAGTACGAGTACGTGTACGTACGAGTACGAAGTACGAGTACGAAGTCCAAACACTGGTTGAGAGTACGCTTTCGGTCAGGAACGGATATTCGCACAATGGCGCACAATGAAAGTCGCACTATAGCGAAAGCGCACTATTGCGAGGGTATAGTCGCTTTATATTCAAAGTAAGCCAACCAAATAATCGAACAAGACGCACTATACCGAGAGTCGCACTATATCGATAGTTGACTGTAGTACCTTTACTATTGTTTGTTAAATAAAAGATTCTTTTGCTTAACCCATTGGGTCGACCGCCACAGCTCCTCTTCCTCAGCG
The DNA here is from genome assembly GCA_029231635.1 of Ditylenchus weischeri. Lineage (NCBI taxonomy): Eukaryota > Metazoa > Nematoda > Chromadorea > Rhabditida > Anguinidae > Ditylenchus > Ditylenchus weischeri. The sequence continues at coordinate 61,331 of JAMRYI010000639.1, read as the reverse complement.
TCCATCTCCTCCGCGTCCGAGTCGATCATATTCGCTGGCGGCAGAAGAACAATCAATCAATCTTAAAATTTTTAGGACATTTAGGTACACGTGCGCATTAATGGGTTAAAGTCTTGGGTCATTATTAAGTCACCAAGGCAAGAACTCTCGATTCTTTGGAAACCTTCGATTAGGTGTACTCTCTCGATTTAGGGTATATTTTCCCAGTCCCCCGGGCCTACACTAAATCGAGAGGCTGTAGTAACTTTGCAGTCAAAAGGGTTTAATAAATTAACCACTCAACAATTTCGTGGTGCTAAGTATATTGAATATGTAGCTATGGATGTCAGTTACATTTTTTATGTAGTTGTAACCATCAATTTTATGGCTGTTTAAGCCCCAAAAACTATTTGACAGAAAATTCTTCATCAGAATAAATAGGGTATTTCTGCACCATATTTTTACGGAGACTGATCAGTAAGCAATGCTTTTTTGAAAAAATTTCGAATTTTGAATAACTCATGTGTGATTCAAATTCCTAATAAATTTTTAGCCAATAAAGGGATGGAGAGAAAAATTACGCATAAGAAATAGGTAGCTTCTGTTAAAAAAACATCAAAAAATAAATTTCATGTCTTACTGGCCATACACCTCACACAATGCGTAAATATAATTTTTAAAAACCTCTTAGGTTGCGGAACACTCAAAGACACTGTCATATAAGGGTCAAAAGTCAGATTAAAGAAGCCGCAAGCACTACACTCCATTGAAGAGCGAAACTGGGCTCGAAATAGGTCCATGATGGCAGATCTGTTAGATCCGCTCACTCTTCTCAAAGCATCACTGGCTAGTTCTTCTTCTGATTTGTGGAACTGCAAACATTAAAATGGGTAAATCTTATTTCTGCCTTCTTCTGGATGAAAAGTGCCTTTTTTAGCTGAAAAGTGTCTTCTTTTGGTTGAAATGTGCCTTCTTTTGGTTTTAATGATATGAAAGAGCGCATATTTCAGCTACAAGTGGGCTTTTAAGCCAAAACGGCTACATTCTACAAATAATGTACATTTAAGCCAAAAAAGGCACACTTGAGAAAAAGAAGGTTCATTTAAAAAAAGAAGGCACTTTTCAGCAAAAGAAGGAACTTTTCATCTTTTCTCGCTAAAACTCAAAAAGAAGGCACTTTTCAGCAAAAAAAGGAACTTTTCATCTTTTCTCGCTAAAACTCAAAAAGAAGGTACTTTTCAGCTAGAAGAAGGCACATTTAATTCTTGTCCATATTAAAATACAAATTCAATAAGCAATTCCACTTAACGCACCTTAACACTAAGATTGGACAATCTCGACAGGTGGTCATCTTTGATCTCCTCGTGGATCCTATCCAACAACCAGATCAACGACTCCTGAGCATCCTGCTGGCACGAAATTTGGAAGTGGGGATTGGCACTTGCTATGAGTTTCAGAAGTTTGAGACATGGAGCATCACTATTAGTGTTGAACCACAGGTTTTGCAGGGTTAGCGCCAGAGTGGAGGTGATTGAATTGGCGGTGATCGAAGAGTTTTGCTGAAATGTTGGTGTTTAGAAATAATTTTTGGGGGTTTTTTATTTGGGGGTTGGTATGTATACATTGTTGGTGTGGTTGTTGGTGGACGAAGAAGAAAAGTTGTTAAAGTGCTGGCAAACAAAATAGATGGCAAATCGATCGATACACGCAAGGCACTGAAGTATGGCGTTCATGTAACACGTATTTCCATGGTTGAGTATGCCTGCAAATAAGTAATTTTTTATGAGAACTAAACCAATAAATGTTAAAAAAAACTTGTTTTTATATGGCTCTATTTACCTTTAGGTACCCCCAAATTTGCCTTCGTCCCCCCTTTGGATTTTTTTCAAATTTTAATTTAACAAAAGAGCTACTATGCTTATATTTTTTTCAAGATGATCTAAGGACTAATTCATATTAGCTGAGGGCCATCAAAGAGTAATATCTAATTTTGATTGCACATTTCCGAAAAGTGACTACAAATCTCAATTTCAACCGATGTTCAAAATATTTACCGTATTTTCTCTAATTATTGACCCGTCTCTAATTACGGATCCGTCTCTAATTATAGACCCCTTCGAAGGAGTGTTGAAAAAGTATAGATCCGTCTCTTTATAGACCCTCCCCCTAAGCCGTTTTACCTAAATTATCATTTTTCACTTAAAGGGGAGGGTTAACTTTATATACGCATCGACTATGTCACAGCTTTGACTACCACTGGGCGCACATCTTATTTTTTATCTTCTTTTATATACAACTTTGCGTCGAAATGACCATAGTACTGAAAACCAAAGTGAACCTCAAGGCATTTTGGCTCGATTTTTCATTTTGTATTTTGGATCGATTTTTAAATTGCCTTGTGGGCATGATCACACGTTCAAATCCTAGTGGTAGGCAGTGTTTCCCAAAATAACACTTAACACTTTGCATTTAACACTTAACACGTACCTTTTTTCATATATATTTTGTTTTCTTATCTCAGATGTCTTTACACCGTTTAGAAGCTGAGATTTTTCTCTATCGATTGAGTGATCAACGCTTTAGTTAAAAATAATTTTTGAATAAATCACACCAAGGGTTTAAAAAAAACCAAGTGTACACTTAACAGTTGACTTTTTTAAACACTTGGTGTGATTCTGTCAAAAATTGTTTTTAACTGGTGTGTTTGACCACTCAATCGATAGAGAAAAATCTCAGCTACAAAACGGTATAAAAACACCTGAGATAAGAAACCAACCTATATGTTAAGTGTTAAATGCAGAGTGTTAAGTGTTATTTTTGGAAACACTGGTGATAGCATACATTTTCTTGAATTAATAGTTCTAATATAGTCTTAAAAAGATAATTCAGGTTGGGCTGTTGAACCACCGAAAAGATATCTCAACAAGAAATTCGCGGTCATTTTTTAAATTTAGGGTTGAAATTAAACACCACCCAAAGGCATGACAACAAGAATTGACATGTTTGCATCTAGTCAAACCCAAATCTCTATATAGTATTTGGCGTGTGTGGGTGGGTCGACAATTTTGTGTTAAAGTCCAATTTTTGCCATTTAATGCAACCCTATAAGTTATATATCACCGGAACCCTTAAGCAAAACATCTCGGATTTCTTTTAAGAACAAGTTGCTTCTAAGAAATTTTTCTTTGCCCTCTAAATTAAAGATGGTGGATTTTAGCTTGGATTTAGGGTGGATTTTTGTGTTCAAACATGATTTTGCTACTTTTCCGCAAACCTTTGTCCGATATCTCACCGCAACCCTCAAGTACAACATTTTGGCCTTCTTTTAAGCATAAACATGTATAATTGAAGTTGCTTCAAAAAAAATTCCCTGCCCTCTAAATTGGTGGATCTCAACCTGGATTTTGGCTGGATTTTTGTGTTTAATAAGGATTTTCGCCGTTTTTGCAAAACCATGTAAGATATCAGGTTGTGCATTCATTTTTTAGTTTTGCATGTGGTTTCTGAAATTTCTGACTCAGAATGAGTGGGTTCTTTTGATGAGTCAGAAAAAAAACCATGGGACAGGAAGTACTCAAAGAAATTTTTAAATGCTAAAAGTATTTTGTTTAGAGGCGCTTTATTTGCTAATCAAATGTATTTTACATCAAAAAAACCCACCAAGTACACAAGGTGTGCTCACATGGATAAATTTTCTCTTGGATTCTCTCTGCAAACTCGACAATCAGTAACTACAATTAAATTTATGAATGCAAAATATATGCTTACATTTATTGGGGGTGGGATGGCCGAAGACGACCTTGTAGGTATCTTGGGCACTGTTTCCTGCTCTCTTCTATAGCTCAGCTTGGGTGTGGCCAGGGCTTTAACAGAGGAGGATGACCTGTCAGAGCTCAAGTATTGGGCAGAAGTAGAGGATGAAGGAGCAGCAGTATCTAGTTTAGTGCTAGCAGGAACTCGCTCAGCACTTTCTCTTTGAGTTCTATATTTGGAGGAAGAAAAAGACTGGGCTCTGGCTAAAGGGGCAGTCAGAGCTTCGTCTGTGCGTAGACGGGCACTTCCCACACCATTGATCTAAAAAATGTTTCGAACATTGAATTGTTAACACTTAAAAGGCGGTTTGTACTAATTCGAGCGTTTTGTTGAGAGATTTTCGTTGAAGAAGAGAGGAGAAAAAACTCTCTGAAAAAGGCTTTTACCATGGAACCTTTATGGGTTGATTGTTGAAAATCTCATAATTTTGAGTTGTTTTAGTTATTTGTTTGTATTTCTTTATACGAGAATAACTATGCGTAGCTGACCGCTACTATCTGGTGCAGAATTCAACGAGCTTTCAAATAAATACAAATTCACTCCGGTTAGTGACCGTATAACATGCAAAATATTAGCATTTTTGAAAATCTTATCGAATAAGTAATTTTGTTGGGTTTTTAAGCATCGGAAAATCGTTGATATCACCGTTTACTTGACTGTAACAGAAAGCGCAGAAACTGCACATCAAGACAGCAAGTCTTAAGAGAAAGTAGTCCAAAAATCAACAAATTTGTTGGTGCCTCGGCTTTTTACGGGTTATTTCAAATTCGCGCCTTTTGTGGCGTTCTGTATTTTAACGTTTTTTGTGACTTGGGACACACCGTTGAGCCCGTCTCAACATTGACTGGTCTAAATTTACAAAAAAAATCAAAAAAATACGGAACGCCATATCAGACAGCTCGTTGAATTCTGCACCAGATAGGTGTTTCAGCTACGCATAGTTGTTCTCGTATAAAGAAATACAAACCAATAACTAAAACAACTCAAACTATGAGATTTTCAACAATCAACCCATAAAGGTTCCATGGTAAAAGCACTTTTTCAGAGAGTTTTTTTCTCCTATCTTGTTCACCGAAAATTTCTGTACAAAACGCTCGCATTAGTACAAACCGCCTTTTAAGTGTTAAATTTATTATTTGGCATTCATAGTTTACAAATAATCGATTTTTTACTCAAAAAAACGCACATAATTTTGAATATTTTTCGAGGTCAAGTCCTATGCAGATAGCTTTATTCAAACACCTAATGATATAATCGAATTCCACAAAGCGAATTCGATAAGCCGCTTCTTCTTTTCACTAAGCGTCCTGTCTCCATCCTTCAGCTAATCAATCAATACCACAGAGTCGACTGTACACGGCGAAATTACAGACAACTCTCGAAATTACAGTCAATTTTCGAAATTACAGTCAATTCTCTAAATTCCATTCAACTCTCAAAATTACAGTCAAATCTCTAAATTACATTCAACTCTCGAAATTACAGTTAATTTTCTAAATCAGATTCAACTCTCGAAATTACAGTCAATTCTCTAAATTACATTCAACCATCAAAATTACAGTCAACTCTCGAAATTATAGCCCTCTCTCGAAATTACAGTCAAATCTCTAAATTACATTCACTCTCGAAATAAAGTCAATTCTCTAAATCACATTCAACTCTCGAAATTAAAGTTAATTTTCTAAATCACATTCAATTCTCGAAATTAGATTCAACTCTCGAAATTACAGTTAATTTTCTAAATCAGATTCAACTCTCGAAATTACAGTCAATTTTCTAAATTACATTCAACCATCAAAATTACAGTCAACTCTCGAAATTATAGCCAACTCTCGAAATTACAGTCAAATCTCTAAATTACATTCACTCTCGAAATAAAGTCAATTCTCTAAATTACATTCAACTCTGGAAATAAGGTCAATACTCTAAATAACATTCAACTCTCAAAATTACAGTCAACTCTCGAAATTACAGTCAAATCTCTAAATTAGATTCAACTCCCGAAATTAAAGTTAATTTTCTAAATCACATTCAATTCTCGAAATTAGATTCAACTCCCGAAATTACAGTCAATTCTCTAAATTACATTCAACTCTCGAAATTAGAGTTAGTTTTCTAAATCACATTCAACTCTCAAAATTACAGTCAATTCTCTAGATTACATTCAACTCTCGAAATTACAGTCAACCACTTAAGTTCGATGCCGCCAAGTCAAAAATTATTCAACTTGGGTTTTTAAGCCTTTAGCCAGTTGTTTTTGGTCATTGTAGTTCGAAAAACTGCAAGTATTCCGATCCTTTAGATAATTATTTAAAAACTCTCATAATTCTGCCACTTAAAAGACAAATCTTGATATAAAAGCTAGTTTTTTTAACGATGGGCAAATATCTATCACTTTTGGACCTTACTGATAAAATAGAACTCTCGAAAGACATACAAAATTTACTATTCTAGGATGTGGCATTCATAAAAATTAACAGGAAATGTTCTGTGCTAAATAATTTCTCACATTGTAAGTAGAGGAAGAAGACAAAGGTGGTTTCATAGCTGCCATTGTTCGACTACTAGCACCATATAGTGAGGATGTAGAAATCTTTTTACCATGCATGCTGTCTGAGTAATGGTTGCCGGCTGCTTGGGAAGAAAACCTGAGATGTTTCTTGAGAAAAGAACGAAGTGATTTGAAAGCTGAAGATTTTCTCCTTTTTTCTTCTCTCGAGAAGTTGTAGTGGGGCGAGTAGGCTGGACGGTCCACGTAATCTAGAAATTTAAATTTAAAAAACACATATTTAAAAACCTGAAGGGTAAGTACCCGGTTTCTGATTTCTGGGTCGTTATTTTTCCGGTTATGATTTTTCGGCAAAACATCAGAATAAAAATCATTCTGAGGAAAAAAATTCGACTTTTTTAATTTTAAATTTTTTGAGAAAAATTTGTTATTTCTGCTATCTGATTTCGGACAGTTTTCGTCTTTTTGATTTCTGGTTCTGACTTTAAAAAAAATTCTGTTCATTTTTTTCTAATTTTGAAATATAAGTTGAGTCCAAGCAAAAGTCGTATTTTCACATCATACAGGGTGTAATAAATTTTCCTAACACTTTTAAACCGCGATAACTTTTTTTCCTAGGCCTTTTTCGAAAATCTGTTTTCACAGATCGACTCAGCTCGCTCTAACAATTTTTTGACATATAATGTGAAAAACACAATTTTAGCTTGGTCCCCCCTGCGGTTTTGGTCTTGCCCATCCAGAGACCAGGTCCAAAACTGCAGAGGAGACCAAGTGAAAATCGTGTCTTTGACATTATATGTCAAAAATGTTAGAGCGAACTGAGTCGATCTGTAAACAGATTTTCAAAAAATGGCCTATGGAAAAGTTATCGCTCCTTAAAAGTGTCAAGAAAATTTGTTATACCCTGTATACCGAGTAAATCTGGAGCTGAAAAGAAGTCGTTATGTAAAAACACAATTTTGAGATCCTGTCAGCAAAATAATTATGGCCGTTTGAAATCAACCGAATTTCTTTTTCACACCATTATTTTATTTAAAATCACTACTAACCTTGTTTCAATAATGAAAAAACTTACTATCTAAATTAGACTCAGGTAAGGCACGTTGATTTTCATATTGTTGAGGGTAGTCCCTGCTTGCAGGCGGTGGAACAGACTTCTAAATTTTTTTTAAATTAATATTCATAAAATGGTTATATAACGCGCGTGGTCACTCAATATGTATGTGTATATAGCTTTAGCTTATATAATCTAGCAAATCTTGGTCGAGAAATTATATATAACAGCTGTTCCATTGCCAAAACAATTTTTAGCAACAAGGGAGTCTTATTGACTTGCTATAAAAAATATTGTCTATTTTTATTTTAAGCTTGATTTCTGAGATTTTAATGAATGCTTTGAAAAATACGGCGCAAATTCTTTAAAAAATGTCGAAAATCGGACCAGAAAAGGCAATTTTAAGGTTGGAAGCAGGGTTGCTGCATGGAAAGCTTTCCGGAAAACTTTCCAAACAGAAAAGAACGCGGAAAGTTTTCCAAAAAATAGAAATAAAAACAGGAGAAGAGAAACTCTCTGTGGGCCGAACCCGTGTTAAACCTAGTTTTTATGCGTTTTCACTAGATTATTTAGACGGTAAGTTACCACGGTAACTTACTACAACTGTATAACTTACTGAAAATCTGTTAGTTTAAAACAGTTAACTACAGATAACCGTACAGTTTCAAATTTTTTGAGAAAAATTTGTTATTTCTGGTATCTGATTTCGGACAGTTTTCGTCTTGTTAACTATACAGTTGACTGCACAGTTAACTGCACAGTTACCGTATTATCTCTAATAAGCGCCCTCTCTAGCGCCCCCTCTAACTGCGACAGAGCAAATATTTTAAGCTGTTTTTGCATTTTCTTAACTCACGAGCTCTACCGACCATTTTTAGATTTTGTGCACCCAAAATCTCGAGATCGACTTCCGATTTTCGGAGGGTTTTATTAGTACGGTAACTGTATACTACCACCTGTACAATCCCTTGTTATTTCTGTCCGATTTCTCACCGCCAACCGGAAAGTTTTCCGGAAAACTTTCCAGCTAACTTTCCAAATCTTTTCTGTCCGGACAACCCTGGTTGGAAGACATTTTTTGAAGTTTCTTTTTTTTGACCAAGAGTTGACCGAAACAGAATATCGACCAGTGACCATCGATGACACAATTTTTGAAACATTTGATTGAGAATCAACAACTTTTTGAGAGAAAAAAAGATTTTTGAAAAGTTACACCTAACACTGAATATTTTCCTGAATTTGAATCCGTTGAGATCTGGTGAGAGTAATTTCAGTAAGTGTAAATATTCTTTAAAGTATGTGAATATTGCGAATTGTCAGGATGATTTGTTTTTTACCCTCATTTTTTAAAAAATTTAACGTCCAATAGCCAGTGTTTCCAAAATGAGAAGATTTTCTCAATGAGAAAAAAGTTAACTTCAAAATTTTCATTGAGAAAATAGTTATTTTATTTTTCTCAATGAGAACTTAGAAGTTAACTATTTCCTCAATGAGAAAGTTGAAAATGAGAATGCATTTAATGGTCTTTTTCAAGCGAAATCTTGGAACCCGACCATTATGAGCCAGACCTAATTTTTATTTTAGGTCTGGCTCATACTGGTCGAATTCCAAATTTTGCTTGAAAAACCCATCATTTCATTTCAACTTTCTGTGAGCAAACTTAACTTTTTTGAAAAATAACTATTTTCTCAATAAAAAATTTGAAGTTAACTTTTTTCTCATTGAGAAAATCTTCTCATTTTGGAAAAACTGCCAATAGCCCATAAGTGCTACTAAGCCATAATACCATTTTCCGGCTGCCTTATCGAATAAAACAAATGAAAATAGGTTTTCGATAAGAATATAATAGAAAAACTGCAATTCCTATAGAGATTGTCTATAGAAACGCAAAGAAGTTCAAATGAGAGAAGGATCGTGCGGTCCGGCAAACCACATCAATTAGAAAGCTTTTTCACGGGCACGCAGACCCATCAGCAGAGTGGCGGCAAAAAAATTTAATGCAGACAAAAATAAAACTAAATGTTGGATGAAGGGAAATTAGAAATAAAGTTATTGGCACAATCATCCGCACAGTTTCTATAGCCTCTGGCGTGATTTTTTTTTGAAATTTTAAAAGTAAATGAAGATTTCGAGCAAATTTGGTTTTTTAGGAAATAAAATTAGTAGCTCTTAAAGGGACATGCCTGTGCGTTACGGTGAAAAAAGAGATGGGCGAAAATTCCATCCTTTCTTGAAAATTTCCTACAAGCGTTCTATCTGATCCTACGAAAGTTTTCTGCCTACTTTTTAAAAGTAGGATGAGGTCATCAATATTAGATTTAGCACGAAACGAGTGAAAACCAGTGCAGGGAACTGGTCCTCATCTTTCGTCCTTGTCCTAAGTACGAGCAGCTCCAAAAACGAGGTACGAGGATGAAGACGAAGTATGAGGCTTGCAAAATTACAAGTATGAGGGCGAGGAAGAGGATGAAGACGAAAGGTGAAGACGACTCGTCCTTGCTTAAATTTTTTTATTCAAATCTGTTCTTTACTAAAAAGATTATTTTTACGAAAAATTCGATTATTTTCGATTATTTAGAGGGTGGTATTTAATTTTAGCCATAAAATACTGAAAAATGGCCATAAATTATTGAATTGTGGCCATAAACTCGAATTTGTCCATAAAATACTGGCCAATTGTCCTAAAGCTAACACTAGTTCATGGCCAAAGTCCAAAAGTTTATGGCCAAAATTAAATATTTTATGGCCATTTTAAATATAATCCTTATTTAGATCCGATTAAAATCCGATTAACGAATTTAAGTAACAGTTTTGATGTGTTTAGTCAATCGTTTGCTTGAGATTGTTTTCTCTTTGCTCTTTTCTCTAAGGCAATAATCAACAATGCGTTGAACCTCTTCATTGTCAGTCTGAAAAACAGCATCAGCTGTTTGACCAGCGGTCATAGAAATACCGAATTTCATCGTCAATTTTGGCAGTCAGCATTCAGTCTACTTACATTGCGAAGTTCTACACATTGAACTAGCAGCGGTTACAAGCGAATTAGAAGTCGAGTTCTGTTATCATTTGTCATTTTTTGAAATATATAAGCATTTAAGATTTAACGCTCGTGTAAAATTTTTCTTAAATTTTGCACTAGGGTTGATTGCGTTCGTTTAATTTGGCTAAGCCGTTTACCATTTAAGACCCGTTTATCAGACTCATTTATCGTTTACGTTTATTGAAAATCACCCGTTTAAATGGTCTTTTAATCCGTTTAATTGAATTGATCCCTCAGTTGACCAACAACACATGTGACGCAAACAATATTATTCCTCGTCAGATTCTTCGCTCTCCGATCCTTTTTCTTTCCCGACTTCTTCATCATCGAGCTCGGTGGACGGTGCAAGCCTCAGCTTCTTCTTTAGATTGGCTTTGATGAGAATGAGCATCTCCGCCACGCGACCACTGAGTCTGGAATAGATCTTTAACAATTAGCAAAGCAATAAATGGCTCTCAATTATTCATACCTATTTATAAGTGTGTTGGCATACAAAAGACCCGTGATCGAAAAAGTTTTCTCACTGCTTACCAAAGTTCCTGGTACGGAGAGTAGTATTCTTGCACCCTTGGCAATCCACGGAAAGCGTTCCTTATTCTTTTTTTCACCAGACAAAAATGTCTTGCTCCCTAGTTGGTCGATCACTATTGTGGCGGTAATGACTTAACTCGGCCTAAATAATCCTCGTAACTGGCGTAAGCCTCACAAACCAATAAGACCTTCAGTTCCGCTTTGAGACGACTTTGATAATCAAGCACTGAGCCGACGGCAACTTTCTATTTGGTGCTCCAAATACTATCATCTGTAAAAAATTGATTCACACTATTCAAAGACAATAAACAAAGAAATAAACGGTTTTAGAATTTTACACAGCTCTTTGATCTACCGTTTGCTGTTGATCGAAGAATGACGTAATTTTACGAGCCTGCAATATAAAAAATAAATTGGTGAGAAAAAAAATAGAAGGTAAGAAAGATAACGTTTACGTTGCTTGACATACATTTACCAGCTTGATATTTCTTCAGCTCTCAACATGCCCTTTCTTCTTCAGATGATTGATCATATTGCAAATAGAGGAATCCTTTGGCATTGGCAGGAGATTATTGCACTTGAGGCACTTGCGCTTTTGTTCGCCATCAACTGTCACCAACGAGAAGTACGTCCAAATCAAAGCAGAAGCCATATTATAAACAAAGGCAATGATCTAACGATATAAATAAAATTACTCAATAAACAAAAATATAAGCGAGAAAACGGAGAGAAAAGAATTTACACTCTCCAGTGAATGCAGAAAAATCGTCATTTTATCTACATTATAAAACGGATTAAATGCCGTTTTTCGTTACCGTTTATCGTTTAATCCACTTAATCAAGATCCGTTTAATCGTTCGTTTAATTTTCTTTTATGCCCGTTTAATCGTTTAAATGAACGCGATCAACCCTATTTTGAACCTTATCAAATACTGATCTAAGATATTGGCCCTACCGGAATATCTTGTCGCCACAGGCTCCCAGGGAGGTGTTAATACCAAAAAATAACCCACCCTTTCCTCCTCATCTGCATACAAAATATTTTGTGAAGGTGGTGACGCCGACACCCCCGCTCTAGAAATAGCAAAATCGTCTATCCTAACTTTAGAAGGTTGTTGCTGTTGAGGATAGCTAGAAGCCGACAGACTAGGTCCTAGCGGTAATTTGGGGTGCTCATGCCTAACAGGAAAGCTGAGGGTTCCACCCCCACTCCTGACTGGTCTTTCCAGATAGCTGCTGGCAGATGTGGACAGCGGCATAGCGGGCGTGAAAAACTCGTCATTGTGGGTGTTCTTCAAGAATTTGTCCACCTGCTCAAAACCTCGTAGACTGGAGTTGCGAGGGTAGAACTGCTCTGGATCCGGCTCGAAGTGGTTATAGGGCAGGGGGCGCTCGGTTTTGTAGTAGTACCTTTCCATTTTCGCTCATCTTACCAACTCATTTGGTTTGCTAGAGTATTGGAGAAGGTCAGTTCTACCTGCAATTGTTTAAAAAATAATAATTAGTAGTGGGTTTGAGAAAATCGAAATAAAAAATTTGAGTTGTGAAACATACAGAATTTTTTTTCTAAATCGAAAAAAATCGAGTCAGATGAAATTTTTTCGGAGTCCACTTTTTATGAGTAGTTATTTAGAGATCCTTGTGTCTCGCATGGATTCACCACTTTAATGGTTGGCGATGTGAATTAGAGCTGCTGTGAAAAGTTTAAATCCTTATTATTTTGGATTTTTTGTATAGTTAAACGCTTCATTTTTACGAGCACTTGATTTAATAAACCACCTGGCTTGATTTGGTTTTTTTTTATCATAAACATGAAGTAGCATACCCGCGGTTTACCAAAACCTCGATTTGACAACCATTTTTTGAACTCCTATAAAGAAAAGGTCTCACAAGGAAGGGACCCTGACTGTGACCTGGGAATTTCTCGATGATTTTTTTTATGCGCGTATTCTTGTAGAGCATGCCCAAATCCCTTATAAATTTGGCTCCCCACCTCTAAAAGTCAACAAAGGGAATGACCCATGTCCATGGGTCAGTTATGAAAAGCCATGATAGGGGTATCGAGGTGTTTTAAGACATTTGAGTGACCATTGGACCGCTTTTTGTGGACCTTCAGAGCTGAGGAGCCAGATTTCTTAGGAACTTGGTCATGTTTTACAAGAATACGAATAGAATAAAAAAAATCATATAAAAATTTCCAGGTCATAGTCAGGGTCCCTCCTTGCCAGATACTCGTAGAGGTGCCCGATAAAACATATCTTTTGATCTGTTTTATTCTTTAAACATTATATTTTGGAGATTTTCTTCATTCACCTAAATTTTTGCATTTCTCCAGAAATTCATAATTGCGTTTCAAGCGGTACTTCTTTGTCCCCTCCCCATACTCAGATTTTTTGAAAAGTGATCCAAAATCAACTCCCAAAATATTTTTTCTGCTGGAAACGATAAAAGAAACATTTCTAAACCCTTTCTGAATGTAAAATGTCATTTTAATGTATTTTGGGTCATTTTTCGGTGATTTATCACATTTTTCTTGCTGTGGATGGGCAAAAAAAACTTTCTATTTGCATTTTTTATCAAGAATATTTCTCGCTTTCATGATTTCTAATTAGGGGAGAGATACCTTGAAACTTTGGAATTTCTACTATTACTCGATAGGCACAAAAGAGGCTACTACTAAAAAAGGCGTACTAACGGGTGGTCAAAAAGTTCCCGATGGATTTTCAAAGCTTCATTTTTTATCATTTTTCTTATCATATCTCTGATCTGTTGATACCATTTTGTAGCCCTGAAACTCCTCTTTCATTTGATATATCATTCTACTAATACAGTTTAACAAATATGGCTGACCTACGCGCTGGAATAGTTAGACTGCATCAGCAAGGTTACAAGGTGATGGAAATAAGTCGCATGCTCAACTGTGCCCAATCAACTGTCTCGGATGCCATCAAGCGATTTACGGAGACAGGCAGCAATGAAGACAGACCAAGAAGCGGGCGCCCATCAACTGCTTTGACGGAGGAAAACATCCAACTGATAGCCGACAGGATTTGCTACTGCAACGACCATGAAGAAGGCCACATCCACTCCCAATCAGACTCCAAAAGGAAGTTGGCCGCTGAGATTGGAATTTCCGCTTCGTCCGTCCTCAACATAATTCACGATGTGTTTGATATGAAGTCTAGGAAGACTGCTGAAGGCCCTCTGCTTAAAGAAAATGCCAAAGAGAAGCGTCTTACCCGCTGCAAACGGATGATCCGCCGTTTTGCTTCCAATCGACATCGCAGCCTTCTCTTCACTGATGAGAAGTGGTTCGACATTGAGCAGGCCAGGAATTCGCAAAATGACAGAATATGGAGCGCCAATCCATTGCCGCTCGAGCTCAAATTTGTTGAGCGCACGCAGAAGCCACAACAAGTGATGGTATGGGCTGGTGTCTCCTGGAACGCCAAAACCCCTCTCATCTTCGTACCTAATGGAGTGAAAGTTGATGGTCCAGAATATCGTCAAATGCTCGAAAGCAAAGTTCTGCCATGGACTGAGGAGAATATGGGAAACAATTGGACCTTTCAACAAGATGGCGCGCCTTCTCATCAGATTTCATCACGGTTGATTCTCATTGGGGTGACAATGCTGCGATCAAAGGTGACTGGGCGCCCAACTCCCCCGACTTGAATGTGATGGACTACTTTGGATGGCCGTACTTGCAGTCCAAAGCATGCTCCAAGCCACACAAGTCAATTGCTGCCCTAAAAGCTTCACTGGTGAAAGAATGGGACGAACTTCCACAAGAGATGATCCAAAAAGCCATTGACAACTTTCCAAAACGATTAAAGAAATGTATTGATGCAAATGGTGGTCATTTTGTTGAGTAAAATAAACGTGTGACATGTCGTTTGAAAGAGGAAGAACAGGGCTACAAAATAATACTAAACTTCTAAAAATATGATAAGAAAAATGATAAAAAATGAAGCTTTGAAAATCCATCGGGAACTTTTTGACCACCCGTTAATACAGGGGAGGTCAAAGTTATTTTAAATAAACGAACGGAAAACGGTTGCACTATAGAATCCCCCCCCCACGGGGAGTGATCAGGTGGAGGAGATAACATCATACTCGTGTTTCTCGACCCCGATTTCATGAGAAAGCCGCGTGTTTTTTTAGTTCTAAGAAAAAAAAAATTTTTCGAACCACAGGGGTGGTATCATGGGTTTTTAGTCAAAATATGAATATTTTGAATTGGCGCCTTTTGAATTTTAAAGGGATTAAGGGCTGTATTGGCAGAGGAAGGGAATAAAAAGGGGCCACTTTTATGGCAAAACATTAAAAAACTAAATATGTGCATCACTAGACTGTCTTACCATGTTTTTCAACTGGACCGTGGCAAAAAGAACCTCTATATGCATTTTTTGATCAAGAGTACTTCTCGGAATCATGTCTAAGGTAAGTGAGTGCGCGCATCTCTAACTCTCAAGACCCCTGCGCTACTTTCGGGAGTGCAGGTGGCTTGGGGGCTTGGAGTTGAGATGCGCACACCCACATACCTTAGACACAAATCACTCGAAAGTGACTATGGATGCATGAAAAAGCATGCATACCAGAGTATATTTATGCGGTAGGCCCCATTATTCAAAACTATGTTCAACATCTTTTTGTTAGTGGCCCCTGTGTGATTAGTGGCCCCTTTTATTCCCTTCCCCTCCCAATACAGCCTCAAATCCCTTGAAAATTCAAAAGGCGCCAATTCAAAATATTCATATTTTGACAAAAAAACCCATGATACCCCCCCTGTGGTTCGAATTTTTCTCAGAACTAAAAACACGCGGCTTTCTCATGAAATCGGGGTCGAGAAACACGAATATGATGTTATCTCCTCCACCTGATCACTCCCCGTGGGGGGGATTCTATAGTCAAGCCCGGAAAACTAGTTGGCTATGACAATTTTGATAACTAATATTGATTATATGTAAAATATGTTGACTACCGTATTTTCTCTAAAAGCTCACCCGGGTGAGTTATTTTTCAACCCCTTAAAAATCGGAAAATTTTAAGGTCGATCTCGAGATTTTCGGGTGCTCAGCCAAATCTAAAAATTGGATTTTCCCCAAAATCCGGAATTTTTTCAATTCATTCTTCGCCTTCTATACCACGTTTTTGTTTTTGAACGCAACATATGTTACATACCAAAATGTAGCTGGGAATCTGCGCTTAACTTTTGAAAAGAAAAACTTGGTATAAAAGGCGGAGAATGAATTTAAGAAATTCCGGATTTTGGGGAGGGCGCTTATTAGAGGAAATACGGTATGTGAAATTGATTAACTATGTAAAATTTGTTGATTATGCGAAGGACGTGCCTAGCCGGGCCGAGAAAGTTTTCCCTCGGGCGCCAAAAGTACGGACCGTGCACATGCCTGATGCCTAAGCTTTTGACGAGATATTTCAAAACCGCGACTTCTGTAGCGTTCTGTATTTTCACATTTTCCGCAGCTTGGGACACACACTCTATTTCATCTCTACGTTAACTGTGCGCTATTTCAGCCAACGGATAAGTGATAAATGAAAAGTCGATAAGTGAAAAATTTAACATGATATGTGGGATGTGTGTTTTAGATGTACTTATGACAATTATCACGATAAATTTGATGAGTGATAATTGAAAAGCGATAATCGATAAGTTTAGCTGAAAAACGTAGTGGCTGTAGTATTCGCTAGTAGCGCCGAAAAGTTTTAATTTTTAAGAATAGTTTAGAATGTTAACTTAGGGCAGGGGGTATACGGATCCTTGTATGGACCCTCACATAGCTTTTAATATCGCTATTAAATCTGCCCTAGTAAAAATAGAGAAAGAAAGATCATGATTTGGGTTAGTTTTGAATTGATAGGGACATAAAAATATCCAAAGACATTATTAAGCCTGTAATTTAGACTTTTTTCAGACTTATCAAACTAATTATATTTTCTTAATATGTCAAAATAGACATATCAAAATTTTCATGATAAGTTGATAAATTTATCAACCTCTCCAATTTTTTGCTGAAATACATATCTCTTATCATGACACTTTTCATCATAAATTTATCACTTATCACTTAACGTGCTTATAAGCGCCAGCTGAAACACTTAACCCACCCTAACATGATAAGCTTATCACTTTTCCCTTATCGTTGTCACTTATGTGTTAACTCTGAAGAGCTCTGCTGATTCCACTTTTTTTCGCACTCACGAAATCTCCACTCAATTTTCCAAAATTCTTACGATTTGAAAAATACAGCATCGTGGTTAAAAAATCAGTCTGCAGTTGTGGATCGACAATTGACCAACTTTCTTTGTGTTTTTCGATGGAGCTCTAGATGGAGAGCCGTTTATCAGGGTGGGAGAGCGATTATTAACGAAAGCGGCTGAGGGGTGGGGTTGATTTGTGAAGTATAGTGATACCTGAAAAACTTGATGTAAATATATTTATTAAAAAACACAGAGACATAAAAACATTAATAACACTTTTTCCAAACACATTTATAAAAAACATTTCATTTTCAATGTTCTATCACTACATATCTTTTTCCATAATACTTCTTATGGCCACTTCTATTGTAGTAATTACGTCCATAATAATTATTTCCATAATACTTACTGCCATACCTTGTGCTGTAGCCATAATTATTTCGTCTTCTGTTAAAAACACTCGTCCCAGGTGATCTAGCCATTAGCAAAGGTTTTGCTGGTGAGCCGGATAAGATCGCTGGTCCATTTAAAAGGGCCGAATTGGAATGTTGCTGGGATTGTTGACTGGACGGAAATGCTCCATTCTCAGAATTTACCAGAATAATAGTAGCTAGTAGTAAAATGAAAAGACTGACACAACAACTGCTCATTTTTACACTTGCAGTTACTTTTTTGGAGAACAACTCACCTTTTATACTTTTGGAAAGTTGATCTTTGTTTAGAAAGAACATAAATTTTTAAAACTAAAAGCAAACTTAAATGTTTACACCACTTTTTGCAAATTTTCAATGCTTACGATAAAAGAGTAAGCAAAGAAAAAAGGGGTAAGCTCAGATATGATTCATTAAATTTGTCATTGCTGTCTGTAAAATGTGTGAATGGGTCAACTGACTATTTGCTAATGCTATTAACGACATTTTGTTTGAACAAAGTTTGAACTTTTTGATCATCGTAGAAATGCTTTCAGACAAAAATTAAAATCAAACAAAAATTTTCACCGAAAATCTTTTCCTTGTCACCGATTTCTTTTAAATAACAGTGGCAACCAAGTAGTTTTTAATTTTATTTTCGATAATGGCCCTAATATTTATTCAAATGTGTTTCCACCATGTATTAAAGCCTCCTGTGGTTTTTTTAATAATCGTTGACAAAAAAGATAGCTTCTTTTCTGTCAGCCGCATCACCATTTCTTTCTTTATTCAAATTTATTGTTTATTATGAATAAAAAAGGGGCGGTGCGATAACAGAAAGGAATCGGAAAAGATTTTCGGTAATAAGAAAGAGTTTTCGGGAATAATATTTTTTGATGACAAAAAAAAATTGTCCACATAAAATAGTTTAAATTTAAAAGTCATAAATTACGAATTGTAAAAAGCAAGGTTTTAGCATAGAATCCCCCCACGCAGAGTGCTCAGGTGGAAGAGATAATCTCATATTTGTGTTTCTCGATCCCGATTTCATGAGAAAGCCGTGTGTTCTTGAATCCTGAGCAAAAAACATTCTCAAGCCTCCTGCACTCCCGAAAGTAGCGCAGGAGGCTTGTGAGTTAGAGATGCGTGCACTCACTTACCTTAGACATCATTCCGAGCAAGACTCTTGATCATAAAATGCATATAGAGTCTATTTTTGCCACGTCTCATGTTCATAGTGACCGCGATAAGCGAAAATTGGACGGCGTCCCGTCCGCCGTCTTGACGTTTTTCGCCGGCCGTCCGACCGGCCATCCTTATTTTTTTGCGTTCGGCCGGCCGTCCAACCGGCCGTCCTTCAAAAAAAAATTTTTGCCGGCCGTCCAATATTTCGCCGTCCTCTGAAATTTAGCCCCCGCCGTCCACCGGCCGTCCAAAGTCGATTTTTTTCGCAGGCCTTCGGCCGGCTGTTTTTATTGCAGTGTACATGCACTTTGGATTATCTATCAGTGGTTACACATTTATTATTGACGTTCAAATTTTAGTATAAAAAAACGATTGTTTAAGTGACATATTTTGAGTTGTAACTAAGCAAAGTGCGCTTCCCCAATGCCGACTCTTCTGCCCTCCGCATGCATAGTCATGATAGAAAACATTCTTTCAACAGCACCAGATGCCACCGGAATCAGAAGGATGTCAAGGGCAAGTTTTATTTCGATATACTACTTATCACTTTGCCGTCAAAAAATTTTTTTCCCGCAGTCTGATCTGCCGGCCGTCTTTATCTTTTCTCACCGGCCGTCCTTTGAAAAAAAAAATTCGCAAAAATTCTCATTTTTCGGCGCCGTCCGGACGGAGACGGGACGGGCCCGGAGGACGGCGCGGTCACTATGCTCATGTTGAAAAAAGTTGTAAGACAGCCGAAAATGCAATAATCTACTTTAATATCATTTTGTCATAAAAATAGCTCCTTTTATTCCCTTCTCCTCCCTATACAGCCCTTATTTCCTTTTAAAATTCAAAAGGTGTCAATTTTAAATTTTAAATTTTGACTAAAAAACATGAAGAGCCCCCGGGCAGATTGGTATACCAATGACCGGGTACAGTACAAAATTTCGCCTTGATCTTTAACTTTGGACTTTGACCTTGGTTTTTAACTTTTTCCGTTTTTCGATTTTTTACGCACTTAGGCTTAGGCAAGGGTAGGCCAGCGCACGTAAGGAAGGACTTAAACGTGTGGTTTAAACATATTATTAAACTATCACAAAAAAATGTACGCAGTCGTTGTACCCGGTCGTAGGTCAGTCGGGCAGATTAGCATTTTTTGCCCACTCAGCACTAGAGAGGGTGGCGATGCGATACATCGCATCGCACGCAGACAATTTGTGCAAAAAACATCGCATCGCAACATCGCGCGCAAATTTTTGAAAACATCGCACATCGCATCGCAAAATCGCACTTAATTTTTCGAAAAACGTTTAATTTTTCGACAATGTTTTCTTTGTTATCTTTTTTTGTTTTGCTGCTTTTTTGTTGGTAATATTGCTGTTCCTCATGCTTTTTTGTTTCAGAATGAGCCGTATCTGGAAAATCGAGCTCGAAGGAAAAGAAGCCAGCGCATTCCTCTTTACAAAGACGTCGGTGATAGAAGCAAAATGTCATGCGTGAAAC
This sequence comes from Ditylenchus weischeri, assembly GCA_029231635.1. Taxonomy (NCBI): domain Eukaryota; kingdom Metazoa; phylum Nematoda; class Chromadorea; order Rhabditida; family Anguinidae; genus Ditylenchus; species Ditylenchus weischeri. Next base: position 41,103 of record JAMRYI010000639.1, on the reverse strand, counting down.
AAACCAATTGCGATGCCGAACCGCGGGACAGCAAATCTGAAAGGACGTCTCGCCACTCATTTGCAGTACCGAAAAAAGTTCGAGGACGTGGAGGAAGCCGAGAAGACACAAGAAGAAGCGATGATGCAAGGCAAGGAAAAGGTAATTGTACTTACCATTCTTTAATGATGAAATCATTTTAGGAGAACTATCTGCACTGGACAAGAAGATTATGCACCATATAGCCTGCACCAATCAGCCATTTGACGTCGTCGAAGCAGAAACTTTCAGAGCTCTTTAATCGTCTACTGATCGGTATCATCTGAAAGGTAACCTTTTTCTCAGATCAAAATGTAATAAAACGATTTTAAAGAAACCAACATTACAAAAGAAGAATCTATAGCGCCGTTAAGCAGGAAATTGTCTCTCGTCTGAACGACTGCTGTGCTCTCTCTTTCACGTCAGACATCTGGTGAGGGCCAACGGAAATCTTTATCAGGTAAACTTGTCCAAATTTTTCATTGGTTCAAGGGGTTTTAGCCTCACTTTGCATGAAATCGATTCTGAGTGGAAGCGGCACAAATTCGTACTCTGCATACGTCATTTTCCGGGCCAGCACAACTATGAAACAATTGGTGAAATAGTCGGCCAAATTCTCAAGGAATGGGGAATCGAGAAAAGCAAGCAACACGTTTTTCTCCGTGATGAAAGGATCAAACATAAAAAAGGTGTGATTTTTCTTTGATTTACCGTAAATCTTATATAGTATTTGGCATGTGTGGGTGGGCGGGTGGTTAACGCTTTTTTACTTCGAAGGCCAGAACGGGATAGCGAAATCACTTTTGTCGCTAATACCATCGTGTTCCCCAGAATGTCAGCTTTCGTTTAAAAAAGAACAGGCGAAAAAAATGAGTTCTAATAGGGGATATATCTTTTTTTATGAATGAAGTCATAGCCCCTCATTGAAATTTCGAAATACTATAGAGGCGCCGATAGGCGCCTGTGGTCCCTTGTACTCTAATAGGCGGGCCCCCTACTGTTAACTATTTTCAAATTTGTTTTGCTTTTTTAACCCTAACATTGTTTATTTTTTTAAACGTACGACCACTCATTTTGTAGAGTTTGGAACTACAAGTTGTCATACGTTTTAAAAAAAAAACAATGTTGGGGTTAAAAAGGCAAAACAAATTTGAAAATAGTTAGCTGTAGGGGGGCCCGTTTATTAGAGTATTTACGGTAAACTATGTTTCTTCATTGTTTATTGTTTATTATTCAGTTGAATTTCAAGTATTAGAATGTTGATTTGTTTGATTGTTGTTATAATAAAGTTCATTCCGAATTCCTTTGTCAGAGTAATCGTGTAGATAAAACATCGGACGTCGCTGCAATGTATCGCGCCCTGATTTTGTGAAACATCGCACATCGCATCGCAACCCGACACTGCCCAAAAACATCGCATCGCAACATCGCAAAAACACAAATCACGCTCTCTACTCAGGACAATTCCCCAAAATTTTGGTCAAACACTTTAGAGTGACTGACCTACGACTGGGTACAATTTTTTAAGATATTTAGTGTATATGATCGAGAATTCACTTTTTGTTGCTTTTTGCTCGTTCGCGGAACGTGTTCGAGTCCGTCCTAATATACGCTGGCCTACCCTGCGCCTAAGCACAAGATAAACAGTAACAAAGTCACTGCAATTTCTATAATGAAAAAAAGTGTACCCAGTCGCTGTACCCAGTCATAATGTGTACCCAGTTGTTGGTATACCCTTTAGATTAGGTATCTGCTGTCCACATCCTAACTACAGGAGTTTTCTATGTCCTAATTAAACCATTCAAGTGTATATATCATCTTCTTTTCGCCAACTACTGCCACACTACCGTAAAATCTCCAATTGCGGCCTTTGCTCTGATTACAGCCATATTTTCAGATATTCTAGTGGTCAAACAACGTTTTTCTCCTTTTTTGTCGAAATTTACAGCCCATGGAACATAATTAGATCCCTTACGGTGTGTACTATTAAGTCCAGTCTGTATATTAATTGCCTGTGAAATGACCGCATAAACGTGTCCCTATAATAATTTTGCTTTTAGCAGCAAATATATGTCTCAGATATCAAGGTCATCTAGATTTGTTATTGGCGCTGCTGTTGGCTTTGGGTCTAGCATACTCGTCAGTGGATTTGTCAAGTCTGTTTTTTTTATTTTATACTTTTATTATTACTACAATAAATCCATTTTCGGGGCATCTTATGATTTCCTGTTTCCATACCCACCATATGATTTGGAAGCTGATCTCACAGGAAAGACATACATAGTGACAGGGGCAACAGCGTATGTCTCAAGTCCTTCTGGTTTTTAATCTTATTCTGTTTTTAGTGGGATTGGTAAAGCGACGGCCCAGAATTTGGCTGACAAAAATGCACGGGTTATAATGACCTACAGGTAAAGAAACGTGGTTTTTTTAGCCAAAGCAAAATATCTCAAAATATATATTAATCAAAATATATATTTCAATATATTTCAGAAATCGTGAGAAATGTACTGAAATTCGCAGGGATATCGTTCTTCGTTCGCGAAACAAGCAAGTATTTTGTCGGCGATGCGATATGTCAGATTTTGACAGCATTCAGCGATTTGTTTCTCAGCTCTACAAAGATGGTGAGTACATGCCCTTTCTGCAAAGAATATGTAATGTAAAATAGTGCTTTTGCAGAAACAGTCGACAAGGTTGATGGTCTAATAAACAGTGCTGCAGTGGTAAATTCTAAGAGAAAGTTGACCAAGCATGGTATTGAGAAGACTTTGGCAACCAACTACTTGGGTCCATTCCTGCTGACTGGCTTGCTTCTGGAGAAGTTTTTGAGACAACAGATTCCCGTCAAGATCATCTTTGTTAATACGAAGGTAGCTGCTGAGCAGAAGTAAGCTTTGCATTAAATTACGAATTCTTCACAAATAACGATTTTAGTGCAGAATTGGACTTGAGAAAGCTTTTTGATGCTGAAGGCACACACAAGTACAAGTGGTTCGACAGCTACTATAACAGCAAATCGGCATTGTTGATGTTTTCAAAGGAACTGGCAGAAAAGCTGAGAGGTTCTTTTTTCAACTTCCTTGTCAATTCTAAGCTGTAATTTTCTGCAAATTATAGATACCAATGTGTCGGTTGTGGTTACAGATCCTGGAAAGACCCAAACAAAGCTATTCTCTCAAATTTGGTACGAGAAGTACTTCCCAGCTCGTTGGTCTCGACGCACATATGAATTCTTCACAGACAGTGCAAGAGGTCCAAATTATTCTATTGAACCAATCATATGTGGACTTCTGAATGATGATGTCAAAAATGGAACTTTCCTGGGGTATGATTCTTCAATTTCGCAAGTGGATTTCCTAGATATTATTTTCTTTAGTCCAACGAGAGAAAGCCAATCTTGGGGTGTAAACGCCGAAAATGATTCTTTGCGCCAGCAGCTGTGGGTGATGAGTGAGAAGTGGACAAATATTGCGAGTATTCTAAGAGAGTTCAGAACAGATGGTGACGAGCAGCTGCTAGATACAAAAGAAATAATCCAAGCTGTAAAAAATCGAACTTGGAAAACTTTGTGGTTGTAAAATAATTGATGTGGTTAGGACAGTTGTTATGTATGGTTATCCTGTATAAATACACAATAAAATTTTGCTTGGTTTCTTTTGGTTGTGACCGTTGGTTCTCATTGTGAACTTTTGAACACCTTTTTTCCAACTGTTGTGGTGTTCAAAACAGATAAATTGTCCGATCCAATGTATTTCTTTGATATTGATATTTCTTCAATATATAAAAATCGGCTACATTAAACTGTACCTCACCTACTCGATTGCACTCTAGCCCACACAGTCAATTTCATTCTACCCAATATAAACTATTTTACCCTACCCATTACTGTTTTGTGCTTCTGGCTAAATTATGCTTTACACTATCTGGTCGATTTCACTCTACAAAATCCCAGTCAAGTATACCTTACCCCACCAGTCGATTTCACAATACCGATTCATCCCTAAATTACAAATTTCAGATAAGCGCATCATTTTTTCGTTGTAGATTCTTACTCGCTCACCTGTTTGTTTATCGGTATAAATCAAATCTAAACTGACTGGGTGGGGTAGGGTCTAGGTGTGTCTAAAAATCGAATTATTTCAAAAATAAATATATGAATGAAATTTATGTGAGAGATAAAATTTACCGATCCAGACAAATTTATGTTTTGCGCACTCTTATCAGGAGCGGTATAGGGTGTTTTCTAAGATTGTCAAGCGCTCGATATTTTTGCGGTCGATTCGATCGCTCGAAACAGCTCTAAATTTTCGAGCACTCAACTCGATTCAAAACACGAAATTTTTGAGCGCTCGACTCTAAAACTCGGTTATACTGGCTTTCTTTGCGTAAGTTGACAATTTTTAGGCGAAAATTCATCAGAGGTTTTGCTATACCAATGTCCTTCTCTAGTCCAGTGAAAGGAAGCGCAGAAGAGGTTAAAGCTCCTTACTTTGTGACTTATTTTCAAGCAATATATTTTCAGATGATTTACAGACGACTCAATCAATTGTCTGCCGAAATTTGGAATCTGACTGAGCGGTGGTGCATGCTGAACAAAGAATGCTGTGTGGATCTAGAGAATATATCAAATAGTCGAATTAGTTTCAAGGCATCTACGGATTCGAACAAAAATTTTTCTTGGTGGAGCAAATCATACGTGATTCAGACCATCTATGTTCAACTCTGCTGCCTTCTTTCTCTTCAATCGTCAACAATCTAGCCAAATCCAATCAGACTATTCTGCCATTGAAATGCGCTATTGAGGAAGTTGCTGTGCGAGAAGATGTGTCTGCTGCATCCTCCTCTCTTCCCATGCACCAAATTTGTGAATTGTACACTATCGTGCCATCACTGCTGGAGATGTTTCAGAAAGAGCTTGAATTCAAAGAAGATTCTATTGATGATCTAGCTTTTTGGGATGATAGTCAGCAAACTACTGTTCACTTATTTTCTGCCATATTGTCCTCATGGCAAAATTATGTGTACGTTGATTGTGGTCTTCTAAATCGTCTGTATGCTTTGGTTGTTTGATTTGTTTTGATTTTGCAAATTAATAAAGATGTTGTTACTACTTTTTGTTACTACTACCTACAGTTGAAAAAGGGGGATTTCAGATTTAATTATAACAAGTCTTTTGGATTCAGCTGATTAATTACTTCTTTCACACAATGTTGTTCTAACTATCTGCTACTCTAGACGGACTAGTCTTTTTAGCAACCGGACATTGCTAAACTACACGTTCGGTATAGAAAAGGTGCAAGCATTGCCATCTTACTTTTTGATCTCTGTCATCTAGTTATGCTTCCCATTCCGACAGATGAAATCAGAAACCTGCTATCACTAGATGTTTTCAAATAAGTGAAATACTCGAACATGCAACCGGCAGGTCCACTCACTAATATGGGTGTTTTTTTATCGCACTACCGTATTTCTTCTAATTGCCGCACATGTGCGCTTATTTTTCAATCACCTGAAAATCGGAAATTTTCAAGTTCGATCTAGAGATTTTCGGGTGCTTAACCAAGATCTGAAAAGTGGAATCGGTAGAGCTCGTGAGAGTTAAGAAAATGCATCAAGCAGCTTAGCAAAATATTGAATCTGCTCCGAGATATAAGTCTTTAAAGTTAGGGGTGTGCGGTAATTAGAGACTGTGCGGCAATTAGAAGAAATACGGTAGTTTATTCCTAAGTTCCCCTGGGTTTAACCGAAAGCTGAAAATGAGAAGAAAAGGAGAAAATACCTGAGGCCACATACAGCTGGATGAAAACCTGCTTACGAAAATCTGCTCAACATGAAAAAGTATAGAAATAAAATTACTGGATAGGTTTTACTAGTTAATTGTAAACAATAAAATTTGACTTGTGAAACCTATCAAGCAATTTTATTTCTATACCTTCTTATGTTAAGCAGGTTTTCGTTAGGCAGGTATTCACCTAGCCCCCCGATATACGTGCTGGCATCGTACAGCAGTTCTCGATTCGAATTGTGGAATGCCACGCCTATTCAAATTAAAAGTTATGATCCACCAAATCTCTTGGTTCTTTTACAGGACGTTAGCTTGGCTCAAGTCCAGGATCTAATATCTTTTTTCTGATCGAACGATATATATGTTTATTGTTCTAAAGCTCGAATTTTAGCATAAAAAACAAGTGCAAACAGTCAAATTTATCGATAATTGTACGAAGGAAATGCCATGGCTGAATTGCTATCACTCGGAATATTGGTTGAAGAGGTTGTAGCATTCATTGAGATCATTCGGTTATGTTGAGCATGCTCATTGGAATATTCGTTTTGTTCAGGACTAGTAGCAAATTTTTGAAGCTCCTCAGGCTTCAGTTGTCTAGACTTTTTGAGTCTTTTCCATTCGCCAGTGGAGTAGTTCATTTGGAAGAAGGTTTCCACCATGTGGGCTATCATTCGCCCACTACCATCATTGACCATAGATATGTTCTCGGACAAAGGCAAAGTTACCAAAGCTCCTAGTTTGCTTTGCAGGGCATTTGCTGTAAAAATTAAGTTTAGTTATCTTGGTTGGATAAGACCACAGTGCCAATGGAAGCGTAATTTTTGCCTTCTTACTTGAAATGTTCATGATTTTTTTCTGTTGAAAAACGTGTCATCTGGTAACTGAATGACAGGGCTAGAAAAATATTGCTCATTTTATAATATTTTGCAAATCATCTTTAAACGTTTCCTAAGTAATTTTTATATGCTAAAAACAATAAAAAGGGTGTTTTCTGACACTTTACTTAATAAAAAATCAATTTTTTGAAGAAACCAATTAAAAATTTTTCCTAGTCATTACACTTCTATACGGGTTTTTCAACTTGGTTTCTAACAAAACTACCGTATTTCCTCTAAAATAGCCCCCCGAGCTGTTTTTCAATGTCCCTCCAAAGGGGGGCTATTTTAGAGCAGGGGGCTTTTTTATTCAACCTCAACAAAAATCTTTATTTGAAACCAACACGCCAAGTGGACAACAAACGATAACATCAAAAGATTCAATCAACATTCATTTCCGGATCAAGAGATTCGTCGCTCAAGTAGCCGTTTTCTTCGTCTTCCTCTCTGTCCGCTTCCTCGATTGTATCCGCCGCCGGTTGGTTCAAACGCGCCACCATGAGTTCATACTGTCTCTCCGGAATTGGGCCATGTTCTTTGAAACAGTGCACCTCACCATCCTCACTTCCATCTTGGCATATTGTGACTCCGACATCTTAAACAGAAATCAATTTTCAGGTGAGAAAGCACTGAAGTAAAACAAAAGCCAAACTTTTGAAAGACTTGGCAATAGCTTCGGCCGGAAGTGATTCCCACGCAGCGACGATCCAGTCCAAGTAGACATCCATTGACGGGGCCTTCGGATTCCCTCCAGCAGTGTACTCTTTTTGCGCATCGTTGCTCATCCAAATATGGGCTTTGAACGGGCCGTTCCACGAAACATGGGGAGCCTATGCCATAACAAAATTCACTGTGAGAATAAAATAAAATCAGGCACAAACCTGAATAAATTTCGTGCAACCCCCAGGAACCACTGCCGTATGCAGACCGATGTGCCGAAGTTTCTTCACAAGCTCGCTGTTCTCCTTGTTATTTCTTCTTTTGAGGTGACAACGGAAGGAGTCCCATACGAGTAGGCGCTTTCCTCCAAACAGAGAGCCCCCAAAGATACGATCCAAGTAGTCGAGCGTCAGTTCATCATTCATCCAGACAGTCTCCTTCCAGCAGAGCTCTAGCTTGTTCTTGTACTTCTCGACCGCTGCTTTTGCTTCCTTGTCCATCCGCTTTCGAGGCAGCAGCACGAACGGCTTCATCTTTTTTCCATATGAACGCGCAGTCAGCATCACCGTGATCCTTGCTTTGTCGTGACCCGTTGTTAGCACGGAAACCTTAATCGGAGGTGTTAATAGTCCAACATATACCGTGTAACCACGGTTAATGCCCTGGTAATCCAACTAATCTATATCAAAATAATACCTCTTTTGCACCGAGAACGTCAAGGCACTTTCCACCCGAAGGATCAAAATATACCGCTGTTTCATCCGCCGCATAGATGCTTTGATAACTAAAAGAACAAACATAACTAAAAGAAACTGAAAAATCTATTTAAACGCTACTTGTTCTCCTGACGCGCTTCGGAAACGTAGAGAATGAAGTCGATGATCTTCTGCATGTAGTCGCTTGGAGGTTTCTGACAGGCAGTCGTCGGAACACGAAGTCGGAATTTGTGTCGAGCCAAGAACTTGATGAGCCACCCTCTGCTGGCCTAAAACGCGGTAAAAATAGCCCGTGAAAAATTTAGAGTTACCAACCTTGAATCCCTCTTCGTCCTTCTCTGAGTTGAACGTCTGGACTGCTCTCTGCTGCAAGATGGTGTGCGAAATTCGAAACTTCTTGGCCCGGCGCTTCCTCACCCAGACTGCCAGTTGCTCATCGAGGTCTTTGAATGTCAACGGCCGCCCATTTCCTGGAAGCTTCTTCTTGAACTTCCCCGCTGGCGACGAATTCCTAAACAAGAAAACCAAAATCAACAAAGAAATGAGAAAAGCCAAACTTCTTACTTGATGACGTGTAAAGAAGTTTCCTGTTTCTTCCAGTCGCGCACAGAGCTGACATCTACACCGAACTTTGTAGCTGCCTTGTGATTGTTGTTCTCCCTCGCAAAGTTGACGACATTCAACTTGAACTCCTCTGTGTAAGATTTGCGAATTCTCGGCGCCTTCACTTCTTCCTGTTCATCCTCAGAGCTGTTGTAGTTAGCGAGTAGATCCATTGACACTGAAACCGATACAATAAGTTAAAGTAACAAACACAATACAGTATACAACTGTCTTTTGATAAAACACAGCAAAGAGAGAAAAGAAGCGACTCGAATGGTTAAAAATGCTCCGAAACATTTCGACACCTTTTGTCTCGAAGAGAAACATTTCAAGCGAAACATATTTAGCGAGGGCGGGGGCTATTTTAGAGCAAGGGGCTGTTTTTTTCAGTGTCCCTCCAAAGGGGGGCTATTTTAGAGCAGGGTCTATTTTGGAAGGAGGGCTATTTAAGAGGAAATACGGTATACCTAAAATTAAATTTTAGGCCTTGTTTTGTTAGAAACTTAGCTGAAAAATCCGTACAGAAGTTCAATGATAATGAAAAATTTTTTAATTGGCGGGGAAAAAGTTTGAACAGATGAGCATGCCTCTTTAAGGTCGTTGATCTCTGTTCACGTTCAAGTGGCTGATATTTTTTGAAGGGGCTAGTGTCGAGTGGGTGCCCTAACTATATTTTTTTCCGACACTTTCCTGCATAAAAATCAATTTTAAACTTTTTTTACTGAAGTATGGCTTTTCACCATGGTGTACCAAGGTGACCCATCTTTTATTAAGGCTTTTGGTCACTGAAGCAAGCCTGGATCAAGCCTTTTGCGCCACCTTCCAAGGCTTAAGGGGCTTAGAGGCTTGAAGCTTGTTGAGTCCGGTTTGGAACTCGAGATAACATGTATTTGCCAAGTTTTTTGGGTTTCGTCCCAGCTTTTTCACATTTTCGACGGCAACCCTGGTATATAATACTAGCGTTTTTTGGCTGGGCGAGATTTGGCAAAAAAGGATTTGGCAAAACGATATTTGCCAAGCTTAACTGAGCTATAAGGGCATGAGTGCACTACCTTGCTTATTCATTATTCAAAAATTGAGCATTTAAATGAGTAAAAAGTTGGGCATTCAATAAATCAAATTTAACACGATTTCTGGACTTTGCAGATGCCATAGTTGCGTGTGAAAACACACGTTCGATAGGTGAGCTTGTTGCAGGGATAGTCAGAATTTCAAGTGCTAGGGTAGCGATGTCCTTCCATTCCGTCTTTTCGGCACTTTTATAGTTCCCCTCCCATACTCGGATTTCTTGAAAAGTGACCAAAAATCACTCCCCGAGCTCTTTTTTTTGCTCAGCACGATAAAAGGAGCATTTCTAAACACTTTCTGAATAAAAAAAAATTATATTTGTAAAAATTTTTCGACTCACACATTCAAAAATGGCCTTTTTCTGGTATTTTATGGTCATTTTTATGGCTATTTATCACATTTTATCACATCACAACTTGGCAAAAAGGCCTCTAAATGCATTTTCAACCAAGAGTCTTGCTCGGAAATATGTCTAAGGTAAGTGAGTGCGCGCATCTCTAACCAACCAAACCCTTTTGCGCAACCCCAACCATCCAAACTTCCTTGCGCAACGTGGTGTATATTCCGGTAGCGCCGTATTTTCCTTAATTATAGTCACGGATCTATGGCGTGCGGGTTCTCTAATTAGACAAAATATAGTAAAAAGGCATCTATCCCACATTTTCTAAGTAAAATATGGTAAAAAAGGCGAAAGTTTGGGTGTTTCGGATGAGTAAAAATAAATAAAATTATAAAAATAAAGCACTGTTACAATTGATCATTTTGAAATATTTCTGATATCACATGATATGGGTTGATGTCACCTAAATTTTATTATATGGCGTGATATGATAATGATATGATATGGATGTTCGGAAATTCGAGTGATATGATATTGATATGACATGAAGTTCAGTGAAGTGATATGATACGTGATATCACCCTCATGATATCATATCAGGCTACATGATATCATATGAAAACCCTGGCTACATCTCTTGAGCGATTGTGAGTAATAGTTGAAGAAGGCTGGGCTCTAGTTTCCCGGTTTATTTTGTAAAGATAAAGCTGCAAAACTGCTGCTCTTTTTTTTTCAGGATTCATACACGACCATCTTCAATTACATCAACAAGAAGATGACTACACTGAAGTCGTGAAAACAGATGGCCCGAACCCAATTTTTAAATACATAAGTCGGCCCGAAGAATTCATTCTTGTAGCTGAGATTCCAGGCTGCAAAACGTATATTATCATTTGTAAAAATTGAATAAAAATTTTGACTGATTTTTAAAAAGTATCTAAATTTTTTCAGCATCAGGGCCGGGCCGAGGTCGAAAAAATTTAGATACTTTTTAAAAAATAGTCAAAATTTTTATTCAATTTTTACAAATGATAACATACGTTTTGTAGCCTTCAATCTCAGCTACAAGAATAAATTCTTCGGGCCGACTTATGTATTTAAAAAGTGGGTTCGGGCCTAGCCTGTTCCGGTCGGCCCGCGAGCCGGCCCGTGCACACCGCAAATCCTTTTCGTTGCATAAGATATGATTTTTTTTGCATAAGTTAAATTAAATTAATTTAACGTATGCAAAAAAGAATGATTTCTTATGCAGAAATTTATATCTTATGCAAGGAAAACTATCAAGCCGTGCACACCCCTGCATATACAATAAAATGGTGTGCTCGCAAGTTCGATCCCGCGAGGATCCAGTGTGGTCAATTTTCAGGCATTACTAAATTAGCATTTGGAAAACCGAATGCCACACCGAAATTTTCAAAAAGAAATTGGAAATTGGCAACGGCCAATTAGCAACGGTTTTGCTATCGGCCAATCAGCACGGCTTTTTGTCAGAGTTCTTATCCATATTTTAGAAATCATCCCCCCATATAATAAAAGCCGTTCTAAAAAAATCCATTGACTGGTAGGTTTGAAAGTGCAGAGAAGTCGAATAATCACGTGATATTTTATTATTTACAGGAAATGTAGTTTTTGGAATAAAAGAACTTGTGGTGCGGCATTTTTCTTTATTCCAGAAGTTGTCGCGCGACGTTTGCCACACGAGATTTTCTTTTATTAGGAAAAATGTCGTGCGAAAAATACTGCAAAAGGGAAAAATGTCTGGTCGCCGTAAAAAGAAACAATTTCTGGTTTTTGGAATAGAACCTTGAAGAGACCTTCTTCACACTTGAAAAAAGACTGACGGCCTATTGTTTGTAAGGCTTTATGTGAACTATTTCTTGTTCATTTTATTTTTTAAATATCTGCAAAGCAGCTCTTTATTTAGCGCTTGATATTATTTTCCTGCAAATGAAATTACCTCGGCAATTTGCAATATTATATTATGATCGTGAATTTCAAATACGGAGCTTTGGATGGGGTCTTCTTCTGGTGTGGATTATAGCCGTTGTTTGGATGACAAGAGACTTTTGGTTCCCTAAAAAGTTTTCTACGTCAAATTTAAAAATCATACACCAATCACATTGATCCTTAAATGTTGACAAGATATTTAGTTCACAATTTTGTATTTTATTGAGTGTTTTTTTTCAATAAAGAAAAAGTAATATATACAGACTTTTTAAGTTGCACCACAGGTTACCGTATTTTTACTAATTGCCGCACAGTCTCTAATAACCGCACACCCCTAAAAGTCTCTTTTATCCAGTGCATGTTAATTATTAGTTAAAAATCTAAAAAAATGTATTGACTTTTTTAGTTTTTAATCTACGCTATTTCCACTTGTTTTGAATGCTCATTCTCAGTTTTCACTAGTACTGCATTCATATTTTCACAAAATATTTACCTAGTATTTCAATAACTTTTGTTTTAGTAGTACAATGGCTGACGCAAAAGTTATTAACTTCTCCGACATCGATTATGAAATCAATGTGTGAAATCAATCCGACTAATCAGAATTCGTACACAAATAAATTTAAGCTGAAGGTGATCAACCAGTAATGGTGCATCGAAGAAATTCGAAATTGCTAGAAAAAAGGTAATTGATTGGCGCAAGGCAAAGGATCAGCTCAAGTTGCAAAGATATTTATCACATCATATTAAAATCATGTCTAAGGTAAGTGAGTTCGTGCATCTCTAACTCTCAAGCCCCTGCACTACCTTCGGGAGCGCAGGGGCTTGTTGGCTTGGGATGCGCACACCCACATATGGTATACTGTCTCGGTCGGGTTCGGTTTCAGCACGCTGCCTAGCTTTTCATATACAATGACAAATTTGTAGTTAAAAATAATTGTCGTTTGAATATGCCTGGTCCCCGCCTTTTGCGAATTTGAAATTGCCCGTGTAACGCGCTGGTATGCCCCTTTAAAGCCTTATTGCAAGCGCTTTCTGATGTGAAAAAAGTTTTTAAAAATTTGTTGGAAAGTTAGTTTTTTTAAGCAAAAAATATAAAATTTCGAGATCTGGTTTCAAAGTTTTTTCAAGAAAAACGTCTCAAAAATATGTGTCTGAAAAATATTTGGTACCCAATTTTAAAAGGTGGTTTCTGTAAAGGATAAAAACCAAAAAGGATATTACAAGGCACTTAGAAAACTTTTCTAACTATTTTTCTAAAAACCGTAAGCATAATCAATAAAGTTTTAGTAGTTAATAAGTATCTTTGTTGATTCATCATAACAAATCGAAAATCAGTTTTGTAATTTTTATGTTTGGTTTAATTCAAAACAAGTATACTCTTTAAATATTTTATCAAAGATGGTCTCATTGATATTTATTGCATTAGTTGTCACACATCTTGCGTTAGCTAAACTTCCTCATACATCTTCTGTTGACCTTTTTGGCAACCCAATCATATGTTTGAGTGATGAGCACTGCAACCCAGGTCAGTTTTTTTTATTTCTCAAATCGGGCGCTAGTATCCACCCCCTCCCCAAATCTCTGTATCAGGGTCAGGGTAGGTCAGCGTATGTTAACCGGGACTAACAAATGTCTTACACACTTTTTACGGGGTCTGGGACTAATATTTGAGTACTTTTCACTATGGTTTTATAAGGAACAATTTATGGCAGGGCATTCGCTATTCACGGCCTTTCAAAATCGCTCTTTCATTCTTATGAAAAAAGAGTGTGGTTCAAATCCCGTATGAATATTGTTGGGATTTGAAATTGGTCGGATTGCGCGCCCTTGTTTATACGAAATCTATTTGCGACTACTGGTCTACAAGTGGATTTTATTAGAGCAAAAGCATAAACATAATAAGTCCGAAGTGAAAACCAATACTACAAGTTGACGCTTTTATAGGGGTCAATAAACCATATGGTGGACGGGGTTGGCTTATTGAATAGAAATAAGACACAATTAGTACAGTGCATAAACAATGTTTTTGATCCAAAATCAAGATGTAATTTTCAAGCTTAAATAACATATCATGTGTGTATACACCACTTGCAATAAATTATTTGGGTAATAGAGAAACTAAAAGAATGATGAATATATAAAATTGTTGACATAATTTTCGCTTTTCGCGACAAAAATGGCAGCACAGTCGACGCTTTCTATAAGATACACCCCTAAAGTTTGTTCCCGCCTTGGGTCCGACACTTTTTTAACCTGATTTCTGAAATGTTTTGCCAAATGTGATTTGTCAGTCTAGTCGGAAATATCGCAAGGATTCCGATTTTACCGATTGTTTTTGCAATCGACAATAGTTTTGCCAGTAAAACCCGCGACGCTCTCTATAAGAAACACCTGAATCTTAAAAAAGTGTATCTTATAGAGAGCGGATAACTGGCAAAACTATTGTAGATTACAAAAACGACCGGCTAGATTTCCGACTAGACTGACAAATCACATTTGGCAAAACATTTCAGAAATCAGGTTAAAAAAAGTGTCGGACCCAAGGCGGGAACGAATTTTAGGGGTCTACCTTATAGAGAGCGTCGACTGTAGGTGATTCTTAGTTAGCTTTCATGGCTCAGAGGGTAAAGAGTTTAAATTTGTTGTGGCTATTTTTCTTGAAATCAAGAGTTCAACCCCATCTCTAATTTTTCATTTTTTCGCAAATTTTTAATTATTATCTTATTCGACGTGAATTTGAAAAGTAGACGTAGGCCATAAATATCAGATTTCTAACTTTTATTATAAAAATTTGAGTACAGGTCCAATGAAAGTCTGTACTTCACGTCAAATACAAAGAAAAAAGTTAAAAATATTTTTTTTGGTATGGAGAATGCGAAAAGTGGTATTTTGTTAGACATTTAATGTAGTAAACAAAATCGAAGAGTCTCGACTTTCAAAAAATTAGATAGATTTTCTAAAAGTTAGAATTGCCCCCTGCGCCCCTTCGGGGACGCAGGGCGCTTTGGGGCATGGAGTTAAGATGCGCACACCCACATACCTTAGACATGATTCCGAGAAATGAAATGATCCATAGCTACGGCTTCTCCCGATCTTTCCTGTAGGTTGTCGATTTTTTTCTTGTAGTCATTGTGTTGCTTGAGATGGCGGATGAGACCTGTGACAGTGGTATCTTTCATCTTGAATTTTGACTTGTTTGATTTGGCATCTCGACAAACTTTGCAGATCACTGTTTCCGAGTCATTCTTTTTTTTCGAACAGATCAATCTTCCAGATGCTATGACCCAAGATTGCCTAAAGTAAAAAAACGATTGAATTACCGAGGGTCAAGGTCAAGGTAAAATCAAGGTGATTTTACCTTAGGCTATATCTCATCGTACAAAAATGATATCGTTATTCTGAAAAGTACGTTTTGTTCAGCGCAGAATCTTGACTTTAGGGGATAGGGAAAAAAATTTAAACCCGGTTTTTTTACAAAAAATTGAGAAAAACGACCTTGATGTTTTAAAGTCAAGTTTTACCTTGACATTGCACTTGACCTTGACTTTTGAAAACACTGCTCGGATGCAAAAATAGCACGACAAAAAAGAATTTTCCTGAAGAGCAAAAAAGTTCGTTTGAAAAAAAAACAATTCGTGGTATAATTCCACTTGTAGGATTGGGCCCCACGAATTGAAATTTCAACAATTGAAAGTGACTGCGCGAAATTTAACCGATCAAAAGTTTAATTCAAGGTTAAGCGCTTCAACAACATCTTAAACTTATGCAGGGTGTCCCAAGTTTTTCTCCCATATTGATTTTGGCTATAACTTTTTGATTTCGCGCCAGAATGTTTTGCACGACCACTCGTTCGAAAGCCCAGACGCTAGGATTTCGTTTAAAAAAACATTAGCTGTTTTCGTTCATTTTGCTACGAACGGGCTGCTAAAAAGACACAGAAAATCAAAATTTTTATTTATTTATGAACAATTTGACAATTTTTGGAGCCTCTTCACTCACCAAAGGTGTCTGTGTGGGTGGGTATTGGTCAGTCTGGTATTGTTGGGCTATTCTTCTTTACGGAGACAGTTAATGCTAAGCAATATCTGCCCATGCTCCGAAATCAGGTCTTGCTTCCGCTTAATCAGTTCGCTAACTTTGGCCAACTTGTTTTTCATGCAAGATGGTCCACATTGGGCAAAACAAGTTTGAAATTTCCTAGACCTCCATTTTTTATGAGGTGGATGGGACGCGTCTCGCAACACTATCCATGGTTGGCTCGGTCTGCGGATCTGACTCCAATAAACTTATTTTTTGGGCTTATGTTAAGAGTCGTGTCTACACGGGTCAGCCTGTCGCCTCAGTTGATGTAATAATCGAAGAATGTCAGCAAGTGCCGCAAGGCATGGTCAACAGAGCGCTCCAGGACTACCTTTAGCCTCCAACGATTTGCAACGATAGAAATGGAAGAAGCGTCGAAACGAGATAGGAATTTCAATGTTATTGTGTTTGAATTTGTCGAATAAATTGTTGATTTTCTGTGTGTTTTTTAACAGGCCGAAACTCGGAGCAGGATGAACGAGAAGAGCTAATCTTTTTTAAACAAAATCCTAGAATCTGGGCTTTCGAACGAATAGTCATGCAAGACATTCTAATGCGAAATCAAAAAGTTATGGCCAAAATAAATGTGGGAGAAAAAGTGTGGACATCCTATATCGTAGCGAAGCTCAAGAGCTACAAAATTTATTTTACAGAATTTTTTGAAAATATGAGTTTTGAAATATGGCCCTTTGAAATAACCAATAATCTAAAAATACTAAAAATTAGAAAAAACTTGAATTTTAGTCATTTTTAGAGAAAGAGATCTTTCAAAAATGCCATATCTCAAAACTTGAATTTTCAAAAAATATTCTGTAAAAATTATTTTGTGGCTCTTGAGCTGTACTACAATATAATTTTAAGATATTGCTCAAGCGCTTAACCCTTAATTAAACTTTTGATCGGTTATAGTAATGAAAATGATTGTCAAGTGCTCGAAGAACTTCATATTTTGAGAGCAATGGTCAGTTTTAAAATATCATCGGTATGAGAATATCGAACCGTCAAAATGTGTCTCTCACCTAGGGCTTCAAATAAGCATTTATTCGCCCTATTGTGAAACAAAAATTTGCTAGACCAAAACAACTTTAATTTTTAACTGTATCTAAGTATTTAATAGTATTTAATTTTGTGGTATTTAACTTTGTAGGTTAGTTTTAGGAATCTATTTTCGAGACGGTCATTGTGAAGTAGAGACCATCTTCACCGTTATCATTTACAATGGCAAATGTACTTACGCAATGAACTGGCTTTGGTTTACTTTTGGATTTTTTGTTCCTTTGTTGTTTGTTTGTAGTGCTACTGTATGGTTTAGTCTCCGATTGTTGTCTATTAAATCTAGTTCAAGAGCACGTTTATACATTTAGAGCATTTGGCTGAAATACAATTCTTGAAACTCTTTGTTTCTTGATTATAAAAGTCCAGAAAAATCAGTTTGTATAGTAAGCTTATTTCTTTAAATTTCTTATTTCTTTATTTAAATTTTACCGGAATATTAAAACTGTTAAATGTTTATTTTTAATTTTCACATCTGCTAGCCGATATCCTAAAGTACGATAAAACCTCTAATAATTTCCGCTTTCCAAAAGAAACGCTATATACCTAATGCCTTATATATTTTATTGCTAGGCAATAGCCATTTATTTTTGAACTCTTTAAGAGTGATTTTCTGTAAAATTGAAACTATTAGGTTGTGTCAAAAGTTCTGTCGTTTTTGCCTTGGTCCCCCCTGTTGTATTTTAGCGCCATTTAAAAAGTTTATGTTCATCATTTTTGTAACTTGCATGTTAACCTCTGTGCTGTTTTATTGTTTTCAGATAAACATCAATCATAATTCGAAGGAGATTATTTTGTTGATTAATTGTTATACTTTGTTTCAAATAAAAACTTGTTTTGGACTGTGTTTGAAACTTTGACTGGAAAACGACAGAACTTATGACACAACCTAATATTAATGCCAATAGCGGATTTTCGGCATGTCAAATTATTTCATATATGCGCTATTTACAAAGTACAAATAAAACCTCTAGAACCTCTGCTGAACACTATGGTGCCGTTAGTTTTGCCTTTTTGTGTTTCGTTCTTTAGATAAAAACCTCGGAAGTTACCTATTTTAAAAGTGGCCACAAACTTTTGAGTAGATTACTTTTTTGAGACAATAAATATTTAAATGGAATTTTTCGCATTTGTTACAATATTTATTGATAGTGATTTGATTTTAAAAAAAAAAATTGTCTCATAAAAAAGTATATTTGCCAGAAAAAAAAGTATTTCTGTCCCAATAGAAGTGAATCTGCTTCAAAAAATTTATTTGCGCCCAAAAAAGTAAATTTGCTCAAAAGTAAATTAGCCCCTAAAAAAAGCGAATCTTCCCTAAAAATATATTTGCCCACCAAAAAAGGATTACCCCTGGCGATCAGGTAATCCGAAAAGCATAGTAAACTGGTCAAAGGAAAGGTCATTGGGCAGTAGCGTCGATTTTCCAATAAAACTATTTTCTTATAAATACTTTTATAAATTTGTGCAAAAGTTTTATAAATCAATAAAAGTCTTGTGATAAAACTACTTTTCATAATGGAACACTTTTGGCGACTTATAATCTATGTTATGGACCATTTTACAAGGTTATCTAGTTTTTTTCCATTGCTTTCCAACTGTGCTTTCTTTTGTCTCTAGTCTTTTTCTTATCGAAAATTCAAACAATAGCCAAATTGGTGGCATGCTTTTTACGTGCAAAACTTATTTGATCCGCTGTCGGTGTGCTTTAAACTGTCTGAATTCAACCGCGTGTTAATTTTTTTATTATGTTAGCCATCGCCTCAGCCTACTTTAAAAAATTTAGGTCAAGAAAGCAATCTTTTTTTCCTGTGAACTGTCTGTCCTCCGTCTGCTCAGTCCAGCGGGGAAGGAGGACGAGCCGGGGCTGGCAGACAGCTAATATTTTATTCATTGTTTATTGCTTTTTTGGCGCTAAAATAATATTTTAACGTAAAATTATAAAAAAAAATATTTCGAGTCCTAAACAAGGAAAAATTTGATTAATAAGTACAGATCCGAGCCCCAGATTGATCTCTATTCTTGCATTTTGTTGAACTTAAGCCACGCTTCGAAACAAAAGATCGTTTTTTCCTTCTGGCTCAAGAATGACTATAAAATTTTGCCGTTGATGTTTTTTTTTGTGGCTAAGGGATAGGGCTGGAAAATGAGCTACTGATAAAGCGGTTATTTTTAGGGTTGTCGAGCATTCGAAATTTTCGAATATTCGATTCGATATTCGATTCGAATATTCGACATTCGACATTTGATAAAATTTTTTTATACTATTGGATATTTAAAACACGTATCTATGCACGACCATGATTTGAGGCAATCAGGCGTTTGAGGTAGGGAGACTCGGCAATTGAAAATGGAAGGTTGTGGGCAACGATAAAGTTCGTGACATCCGTGGTGAGCTCCTCCGTTTTGTGCTGAACGTAGGCCGGGTGGAACACTTCAATAAGCTTCTCCATCTTGGGTTTCTTTGCCGGAATTTCCTCCTTCTCCTCCATGTTCTTCTGGTGGGTGGCAGACTTGAGATGAAGCGAAAGATGCGAAGTGGTGCCACCCTTTCCAAGCGCAAGGCGGGATCCACATCTGCAAACTGCTTCCGTGCCTTCTTTTTTGAACATACTCCAGACATGGCTTGACATTTCGTAGATGCTGAAAAGAGGTGGGTTCAAGGTTTATAAGGAGAGAAGACGGGAGAAAATTTGGAAGGTACTCTGGAATGGAAATCGTGAATAATTTGAAACATACTAAAAGATTAAATATCGAGACGAGACGAACGCGTGTTTGAAAATATTTTTAAATATTTAAATTTCAAAATTTTCGACTGTTGATTCGGTATTCGATATTCGAAAATTTTCGAATAAGATCGAAATATATTCTAAATCGAATATTCGATTCGACCCTAACCCTAGTTATTTTTTTAAATGTTGGTAAAAAATGAGACATTCGCATTCTGAAGCCGAATCCGAGTTCGGCTCCAGAATGCGGATTCGCTCTTTTTTATCTGCATCTCTGCATCATATGAAGCCAACAACTATTTTGAAGCCCGGTCTTTCAGATACAAAATTACAACAACACCAAATTTTTTTAATCAAGGAAAAAGTGGATATACAAAAAATTTTGATTACGAACACTTTGATCGAAAAGAAGGTCAAAAAATTTTAAAATTATTAATTGATTTTCTTCTATTTTCAAAGCAAACAGCTTTTTGAAATAGATCCACATTGCCTCTTTAGGAAAGATGAAAAAAAACAAATAATTTTCCAACTACCTTGAGAAAAGTGTGCTGGTCAATATTAGAATATTTTGTCCTAGAATACTTTTTTACTGACACATCTGAGGGGTTGGGTCCCATTTTGTATCGCGACACGTCATATGGCGGCATTTCGCATCGATTTATGATTATGGATTTTGTGATAAAACTTTATTCAGGTTACGTATAAAAAGTAACATGTGTTTTTAAAAGTATTTTTCCATAAAATAGACATAGAAGTTGAAGGAAAAGTGTTTAAAAGCGTTAAAAAACAATTTTGACTGAAATAGTTTTCAAAAAAATACTTTTCGGACCCCATAAAAGCTGCGATATGAAATGTCGCGATACGAAATGGGACCCAACCATCTGAGGCTGCCACTGATTATAATCTCAGCGGTTTCTGGAAATTTTCTAGATAAACGCTTGCAAACGACATCTGGTCACCCACCCCATTCATTTGACCACCCAGCTACCAAAAACTTGTGATAAATGTTGCTTTCTTATTATTCATGCCTGAAAAATAGCATAAATCATAAGTTCGACCCTGCTTTCAGGACTCGAATATCCTAGATATCTACCGTATTTCCTCGAATTACCGCCCCGGGGCGCTTATTTTTCGATCGACCTCTAGGGGCCATTAGAGTCATTTTGAAATTTTCGGGTGGAAATCCAAAATCAAAAAGCAGAATCGGCAGAGCTCGCGGGAACTAAGAAAACGCAAAAAAAACTTGCTCGAAAAAAAATTCCTGCTCTGAAATACAGACCCTCAAAGTCGCTTATTAGAGGGCGGTAATTAAAATACTAATTTCACTACTTGTTGCTGTTCATTATTTTCTTTCCTTTAACCAAAATTAAATTCACTTCCAAATAAGTGCTTGTAGGCGTTCATTGGCTAAGTGTTGCGCTCTTGCTGCAGGACAAGTGTGTTTTCGAAACACCCGCACTTGCCTGAATCGGATCAATAGTGAACTTTCTTTCCTTGTTTATTTATTTCTTTTTCTTTGCTACTACTTGCACACACTCACCCTCAAACCACCCACTACCTCACTCAAACACAAAACCTTTTCTTTTTCCAATCATCCACTAGTTAAGCTGGCTAGCAAGTGCTTGTTGCTTCTCTAAGCTTCCTCCGCTCTCACAGCTCCCGAATCCACTCAAACAACAAGAACAACAACATGAAGACTAAGAAGAAGAACTTATTTGTGTGAGAACAACAGCGGGGAAAGTAGCAGCAGCAGCATCGGGCAAACTAAGTGATAAGGCAACAACTACTTGTCAACTATTCTCTAGTTGTCAACCAATTTTTTTTGCTGCTAAATATTAGATTGCTTCTGAAACCAATATTTAAAACAAGATATTGGGTGGACTCATACATAATTTGTATCTTTCATTGACCAACATGTATATAGTACGATGCATTTCCTGGCAAGGTTTTTTAATGGATCGATTTCTCAGCGGCGTAGTCACCATACCCACCGATGGTTAAAGAGCATGCCCGTTACCGATGGGGATATTTTGAAAGGCGGGCTCTAGATGAATTCACAGACGAGTTAAAAAATTGTCAGTACCTAGTTAACGAATTTTTTTTCATTAGATTTTGAAACCAATATTTAAAACAAGATAGTCAACATTTTTACATATTAACGAAATTTTATAGTCAATGAAATTTTAAAGTCAACGAATTTCACATAGTCAACATTTTTACATAGTTAAAGATGTTAATGAATTTTGAAAGTCAACGAATTCACATAGTCAACATTTTTACATAGTTAACGAAATTTTCATAGTCAATGAAATTTTTAAAGTCAACGAATTTCACATAGTCAACATTTTTACATAGTTAACGAAATTTTCATAGTCAATGAAATTTTTAAAGTCAACGAATTTCACATAGTCAACATTTTTACATAGTTAACGAAATTTTCATAGTCAATGAAATTTTTAAAGTCAACGAATTTCACATAGTCAACATTTTTACATAGTTAACGAAATTTTCATAGTCAATGAAATTTTTAAAGTCAACGAATTTCACATAGTCAACATTTTTACATAGTTAACGAAATTTTCATAGTCAATGAAATTTTTAAAGTCAACGAATTTCACATAGTCAACATTTTTACATAGTTAACGAAATTTTCATAGTCAATGAAATTTTTAAAGTCAACGAATTTCACATAGTCAACATTTTTACATAGTTAACGAAATTTTCATAGTCAATGAAATTTTTAAAGTCAACGAATTTCACATAGTCAACATTTTTACATAGTTAACGAAATTTTCATAGTCAATGAAATTTTTAAAGTCAACGAATTTCACATAGTCAACATTTTTACATAGTTAACGAAATTTTCATAGTCAATGAAATTTTTGTAGTTAGCAAATTTACTGGGTTTTTCTGGGCCATGCACATGCCTGTTATTGGTGCAGTTCGTAGTTTGAGCACAGTTTTTTCACGACTTTAACTAAATTGAGTCATTTTTATTCTCGTTTTAATTTTACTGGTTACCCGCCTTTCAAATTATTCCCACTTGCGACGGGATCGCTTCTTTAGCAAAAATTTTAGCAAACAAAAACAAATAATTTTCGAAAAGAGTGAAGGTCAAGATTAGAATATTTTGTCCTAGAATACTCTTTTACTGACACATGTGAGGCTCTCACTGATTATAATCTCAGCGGTTTCTGGAAATTTTCTAGATAAACGCTTGCAAACGACATCTGGTCAACCCACTCCATCCATTTGACCTCAGATAACAAAAAACTTGTTATAAATGTTGCTTTCTTATTATTAATGCCTGAAAAATAGCAGAAATCATGACTTCGACCCTGTTTTCAAGACTTGCATACTCTAGATATCTAATTTCACTACTTATTGCTGAAAAGGCGTTTAACTAATTTTGTCCAGATAAATGTTATTAGTGTGCTACTTTTAGGAACTTGCAAGTTCCACTTCCTCATTCCTTTTTCTAGCTTTAGCTCTATAAGTGATAAACAGCCGGCTTGACATTGAGCCCTGTTCTCTGGTCTAGCAAACTTCTGCCACTTTCCTTCATTTAATCAATCAATGTCGGAGAAAAGCAGAAAAAACACTTCTTTGGCTTGTTTTTTTCCACGTCTTTAAAGTCAATTGGGTGTGTTTAAAAGAATTCGGTGTGTGGCTTTTGGCTGAATATTTAGATGCTAATCAGACTGCTTTTGTTGGCCTGTCTTTGTTACAAAAAAAGTTTGTAGACTAGCTAGCGATAAGAGCCAAATCGATACAGTCTGATTAGATTAAAGTTTGGTTAACAACTGCTGGTTACTACTACTGTTTCTGCTTTACAAATCATTTGTCTTTTCTCTTTGCTTTTCTTTTTGAGCAAAAGCTCTAATTTGAATAAAGAGAATATGTAAAAATTTAGTTTTTTCAGTTTTTAATAAAGTTTAATATCGTATAGTGAATTTCGGAAAATAACTTCGATTTTGTAAAGTGTGCTCAAAAACTTTTCAAGATTTTGAATACCGTATTTCCTCTAATAACTCACACTGCTCTAATAACTCAACTTTAAGGACCTCCATCTCAGCTCAGAAAAAATATTTTGCAAAGCTGCTTACTGCGTTTTCTTAACTCTCACGAGCTCTACCGATTCCACTTTTTAGATTTTAGATTTTTACCCGAAATCTCGAGATCAACCTCAAATTTTTCCGATTTTGACGGATCCAAAAAATAACTCACCCGGGCGAGTTATTAGAGGAAATCCGGTATTTAAATTTTAGCAAAAAGGCTTAAGGCCTATTCACAATGAGAGCAAGAGCCGTAGTCAAATGTTTACATGCTTTTAAAATTGATTTTTCGACTTACTTTTTCAAGACTTTCTCAATAAAAGTTACTGCTCATTTTGTAGCTCATCTCACTGCCTACAAAATGAGGGGTAACTTGCCTTAGAATGGTCTGCAAAAAGTAGGTCGAAAAATCAATTCTAAAAACGTGTAAATACAAAACTGTGGCTTTTCCTATCATTGTGAACGGGCTCACAAAGAGACCAAATAAAAAATAGGTATCCATATTTCAGTAGATCGTAACGTTTAATAGCTTTTTTTAATATGACTGGCAAATTTAGAATCCTCATGACTTTTCGTCATTTTTTGATTAGGTTGCGATAGTTAAACCGAGTTCGGATCGAATTTTTTTAGATTAACAGTGGTTATTGTTATTTTTTGTGTTATTTTGACGTGAAAAATAAGTTTTACATTGCTTAGAATTTCTAATAATATCCAAGCATTGATAATTGTTTTATCTAGATATAAATACAAAAAAACTTCAGGCTTGCAAAAATGGACGAAAGTGTGCGTGATCCAACGGAAACCACATCTATTAAAACAGAAGCGGCCACACCAGAAAAAACAGGGCTACAACAATCGACACCTGCAAATGTTGAGCCAACATCCGAAGAAAGCAACACAGAAAAAGTGAAACCATCAGTAAGAGAGCCTATTCCAGGTGCTTCTACTGAACTAAACATTCCTCCAATTTGTAAAAATTTGCCCACTACTGGTACTAAACAGCCAAAAACACCTCCACCGCAACATGAACCTGAGCTAACGCAAGATGAAGAAGATGCCATGCCAGAAAGTGCTCACGAAATGCAGGTCAAAAGTGAACAAATAGCTTACACTTCCCAAATGGATGAATCCCCCTATGACAGCATCAAGGCTGCGGCAGAGGCTAAAAAAGTTAGCATGCAAGTTGAAAACCAAGAACTAGATGCTGTAGACCAGCAAGCTGCCGTTGAGAGTGTAAAGGAGGAAGCTGCACCAGAAGAAGAGAGCGGTGAGATCGATGAAGACATGGAAATTAAACCAGGTAGATTTTTAAAAACTTCTAGTTGGTACTACTCAGTTCTGAAAAAAAACTACAATCGGCTCCCTCGTAGCGAGGGTAGTTGACTGTATTTTCAAAGTTAGAAAAATCAGCCTACCTATTTTTTACAAAGTCAACATTTTAGAGCCCATTGAGCAGGATGTGAAGATAGATGAACCTGAAGTGGAGCCGAAAAGACAAGATGACGAAGGCGAAATAGTAAGTGATCAAGAAGATGCCGTCCCCGAAAGCAGTTCCACCAATGACAAGGACAAGAAAAAAGGAAATAAAAAGCGTAAGCGCAGTAAAAGCAGGACTGATGAGAATGACGAGCCACGTTCCAAAGCAGCTACTCTAGAAGATGAGGGTCAAAGTCCCAGGAACAGAAAAACAGCTTTGGAACAGTTGAGAAGCATGAAGTTTTCTAAGAAGGATCCGTTCAACGAGTTAGTTTGCTAGGCAAATGACTTTTTTATATAAAGCCTAATCAAGTTTCAGCAGCCGAGAGCACAGGACCTACCGATTCACCAGGGACATATCCCCAATCCGCAATCGACCTCAAGACTCTGACATAGACAAGAATAGGCGCAGCAACGATAGAAGAGGTCCGACCAACAAACTCCCAACTAGAAACTTCCATAACAACAGTAATGAGTCGACAAACGGGGAAAATGCTTTGACGGACGAGCAGCGGAGGCAACGATCCACCATGTTTTTGCTTCAAAATGAGCAGCAATTGCATCAACAACATGCCCAACTTCCAGCTATATTACAAAAGAGTGCTGGTGTGGCACTAAAGCAGAGAATAGAGAACTTGTTAGCTCTGCCGGATGATCAGGTGTTCAATTTGCCGTTTCAAGAACTGAAAGTGTTGCTGATACATGCCGTCGAATTGTCTCAAGAACAGAATAGAATGGTGAATGGAAGGAAAGCTCAGTTGATGTAAGTTTGGCTACAAATGGTTTTAACGTGGTTTTGCAGATAATGTTTTTTATGTTTGCTTTATTCGATCTCAGGTTCGAGTCCGCTGAGCTGAATGTACGGTTTTTGTTATTTTGTCGTTAGTCTGTAGATTTGAGAAGTTAATAATAATGAACAACTCTAGACTTTACAACATAAAACTATTTTAAAAATTACCTGTAAGCTAAGTTGACTATGCAGCAAAAAAACAGATTTAGGGTAAAAAAAGTAAAGGTTAAAAAGTTAATAGCTAAATTCACCAAGTAAGAGACAGTTGAAAAAGTAAAAGGAAAAAATTCATAAAATCACAGTAAAAGGCAGGCAGGTCCTAACTTAAGTCTCATGAAGTGGAGCAAGAACATGTAATTTAATGAACTTACTAGAATTTGGGGATGCAGCGATGCGGCACATGTGCTCGCGCCGAGGACCTGCGTAGGGTACTTGCAAAGTCATGCTGCCAACAGGATTTGAACCTGTGACCATGACTTGGTCCTGAAAGGAAACTAAAAATTCACTCCAAACTGCCTTGGTCCCCCCGTGGTTTTTGACCAAACTTTAAAAGGTCCATAACTTTTTTTTTTGGCTCGGACACACCCAACTTTTAAGAGTCTTTCACTAACGGAAATCAATTATGCCGCGTCGAATGGTGCTAACAAAATTCCGACCTGATAAGCGGAACACCCTAACATTTTTTGCGACGCACGCCGACCGACGAAAATGGCCATATAGTAAAGGTGAATGACTTTATTGAAAGGGCAAAAACCGATTTTGCAAATAAATGTTTCCATAAGATTAATTTCGAAAATTTGCAGTGAACTAGATCAGATGATCAAGAAAGAGAAGGATCTGATTGATCGTATATCACAAGACTTACCACCACAATACCGCCCTAATTTGTCTGACGAGTTAGTCTTGCCCAAAGGAAGCCCACCTGCACATGGTAGGTTTTTATTAACTTTATATACCGAATGTCCAATTACCCATTTTTGATCAAAGATATCGTGTAACTTCTATTAGTTACTTTGCTTTAAAGGGGCATACCAGTGCGTTATACGGTCAACTTCAAATTTGAAAAAGGCGGGCACCAGTTATATTCAAAAAAGAATTATTTTGAAATACAAATTTGTCATTTTGCAAAAAAAATTAGAGCCTAGTGTTCGAATCGAACTCACGACCACGTTCGGTTGACGCCAGCACTTTAACATTAAGCTACCCAAGTTAACGTACTGAAACAGTGTTTTTCATCACTTATTACTCTAATAAATTTCAAAATAATTCTTTTTGAATATGCCTGGTCTTTGCCTTTTACAAATTTGAAATCGCCGGTATAACGCGCTGGTATGCCTCTTAAAGCCGTGTTTTGTATAAAGAAAGCTTGCGTTTAAATGAAAAAAAAACTCATGCAAAATTAAAAGTTGGGTCAGAATCAACGGACAACGCCTTAGAAATTAAGGTGACATAGAAAACCTGGTAATTTGTTTCTCGAACGCCTTGTTTTCTGCGTCGCCTCAATTTTAGCACATAAAAAGCCGATATAAGCACATAAAAAAGGCCTACTGTTTCTATAGACCAGTTTTTTGTGCTGAGTATTTCTGCTGCAGTGGTTCTGGCAGTAGTGCCAGTCTTTGAAGAACGCAGATGAAAAAAAAATTTTTCACTAAAAAAAAAGAACTTTGTTTTCTAATTTTATGTCAACAAAATATTTTTGGCCCGATTTCCAATATTACAGAATTAGGCAAACTTTGTGGTATTTGACTTGCGTCTTTTTTAGGCAACTACAATGCCAAAAACAACGGATCTTCAATGGCTAATGGAAGCTTCCAGCAGGTCCTACCTCCAAAGCTACCTACTGATTTTAGCATACCTCCACCTATTTTCAATGAGTTAGCTTTTTTTCTTGTCTTCACAAAGTATTTATTTCATTTTTTAGACTAACGACTCCAGTAGCAAATGCTCATATTGGCTACCCATCTATGCCGTTCCAGCCTAATCAACCTCCACCAGCCATACCCCCAGTTGGAATACCATCTGATCAGCCGAATAGTTCTGGCTTTCCAATTCCAAATATGTGCATGCCACCTCCGATGGCTCCTCCAGCAACAGTTCCCCCTGCAGCTATGTTCAGTCAACCACCTCCGATCATTCCAGCAGCTCCGACCAGCTCTTCTACATACTCTATGGTCACATATCAGATTTTTAAGCATACAGTCGACGCTCGGTAGTACGTACACCGCTTAAGTTTACTCCCCACCCGGGTCGGACACTTTTTTTAACTCCAGTTTGTACAGTTTTTTGCCAGTTCTGATTTGCCAACCTAGTCCTAACCTAGGTATTGGTCGAAATGACAAACATATCGTTTTTTTAAACAACTAGCAAAATCGGAATCCTTGCAATTTTCGGGATTGGTCAAATCAGAACTGACGAAAATCTTTGAAAACTAGAGTAAAAAGTGTCGCACCCAGCTGGGAACGAATTTTTAAAGATTACTTACCATCGAGCGTCGACTATATAAGAACCGCCTACAGTCAACCATCAATTTTACGTCACCACCCTCAAGTTTCTTTCGGCCAATACTTTTTTTGTACCATATTTACTTCTTTTTGCATCAAAATTTACTTTTTTCTGTACCAAATTTACTTCTTTTTGTACCAAATTTCCTTTTTTCCGTACCATACCTAGTTTTCTGTCCAAGACCGAAATTTTGTGAGCATTCAAATTTTATAGTCAGAAAATGACTTGGATTGCTTAGAATCCCACCCCGGACTGGCCAAAAGCCCCTGATAGTTGCTTTTTTTAGGGGTTTACTGAACAGGAGGTGGGGGTAATCTTTTTGCGAAAAAGCGATTGGGCGGATCAGGATTCCAGTTCGATAGGTTTAATCGCTCAGAATTCCAGGTTTTTAGTGGGTTTGAGTGGTTCAGGGTGAAATTCTGAGGAATTCTGATCCGCCCAAGCTCCTAAAAAACCAACTATCAAGGACTTTTGGGCGCTACGGGGGTGGGATTTTGAGCAATCCAAGTCATTTTCTGACTATAAAATTTGAATTCTCACAAAATTATGGTCTTAGACAGAAAATTAGGTTTGGTACGGAAAAAAGGAAATTTGATGCAAAAATAAATAAATATGGTACAGTATTGGCCGTTTCTTTCTAACTAAAGTCCGGCACTTTTTAACCTAGATTTTTAAAATCTTTCTCCAAATCTAATTCTGTCCCGAAAATGGTAGAGATTTAGATTTGGCCTATTGTTTTTGTGAATGTCAACACGTTCACACAAAACAATCTGGTTGGTCATTTTTACAATATACAATTTGGTCAGTTTTCATCAAAAACGTCATTTTATACAGTGCTCATCGATTTTTAGGCACAAAAAAATATTTTAAATCTCAAAAATAAAACAAATTTGGGGTCCCTTATTTTTCTTTTATTCTTTATTTCTTTAAA
Source organism: Ditylenchus weischeri (assembly GCA_029231635.1). Classification (NCBI taxonomy): domain Eukaryota; kingdom Metazoa; phylum Nematoda; class Chromadorea; order Rhabditida; family Anguinidae; genus Ditylenchus; species Ditylenchus weischeri. The sequence goes on along the minus strand of JAMRYI010000639.1, from coordinate 11,469 downwards.
AAAGTACTGCGCTAAAGTACACTATTTGGCCAGAGCCAAAAGTGCGTTTTTTCAAGGTCTAAGTATTTTTAGGCCGTGAAAACGATAGAAACTAAAAATAGACCATTTTCGAAGAAAAAATTCAACTGCCTTGGTCCCCCTGTGGTTTTGGTCACGCCTTGGTACCCCTGGTCATTTTGACTTGTTACCTATGTAGAACCTGGTGAACATAGTTTTGTTTTAAATTTTTTTTATTAGGGTTATTATGTGTTAGGAGAAATAAGATACTCGAAATATAAATCCAAATCTGAGCTACATTTTGAGAAGTTATAAACCTGTAAAATCAGCAAAATACTATTTTAAACCTCCTTTTCAGACAACCCACACCATTACCAACACTTCCATTCCTCCTCCAACCGCTTCTTTCACATCCGCACCCAAAATCCCTCCTTCTTCTACACCACTATCCATGCCCTCCTCCAACTTCAATCCATCTCAGCCACCTCCAAACATTTCAACACTCAACTTCTCCATTCCTCCACCCTCCACTCAGCCCGATCAGAATCAGAACAAAAGCCAGATAGAAAAGTCACATTCCACTTCAAGTTTGCCCAGTATGACCCAGTTCAATGTGCCGCCACCTCAAGTGAATCCTTCTGGACATCCAACCTTCTCTAAACCTCCTCCAAGCACTACCAAACCGGCAATAGATGTGTCCGTTCCACCCCCGACCATAGGACTTGGAGTGCCTGTGAGTGCTCAGCCAAGTGTGTCCACATCTTCAGTCGATTTGACTCAACCTCCTCCCAACATTCAGCACCAGAAACCCCCACCTGGTTTTAACCAAAACATGGTTAATCAGAACCAGGCGCAGATGCAAAGTCAGCTCCAGTTGCAGCAGCAAATGCAAGCCCTACTGCAACCAGACATGACTTCAGTGCCTCCACCAAATTTGGCGCTGCAGCTGGCTACAGCGCCATTGTCTTTGCTTGGCAAGCAGCAGGGCAATAGCGGAAATACTAATAGTGGTGGTAATCAGTCAAGTGGTGGTGCTAGTGGTGGAAATAATGCAAACAGAGGAACAGCTACTCCACCCAGGCCGAGTGGACCTCCCAGGCCTTTGATGGTATGTATTTTAGATGTGTTTAAAGGACCGTGGAACTTGATAAGCACAGCAATTTGCGATATTCGAATTTGCGTGGGACCACCCTAATTTTGTCAAAAAAAATTTCGAATTATTTTTTGTTTGCATATAAATTTTTTTCAAAATATTAGTACAGTCGACTCTCGATTTAACGACTCACAACTAATTTTCCTCGTCTCAACTCAAAAAAAGCTTATATTTTAAATTTTGTCACCATTGTATATTGCTTTCAGTGTGATATGATTCCCACTAAAACTTAAAAAGCAAAAAAAAATGTTTGAATTCCAACATCTAGAAACTGACAGAAATGTGACAAACTTAATCATATGTTGAATGAAGAACGTTGAAAAACTTTGAAGGCGAAAAATTTTGACAACTTTTTCGATATTGGTTGATATCTTCTAACATGCTTGATAATTTAAGTGTTTTCGAAAACCCTTAATAAATTGTTCAATTTAATTGATAATTCTCTGGCCTTGGAAAAAAGAGCTCGATATACACTGAAAAGGTCATTGGTTGACCGACACTGACTATAGCGACTATTCCAGTGTAATAACATTTTACTATAACAATACCCTAGAGCTAATCAAAAAAAGGTGCCGTTATATTGAGTGTTGACTGCCCTCATTGATTAGGTTATGTGTTTGAATAAATTCTTCATTTGTTGGTGAATGTCTAGAATATTAATGAAAAAACTCGATATAACGACAACTAACTTGATTTTTGACTTAAGGACCCTCGATTTAACGACCCTCTATTTAATCTATTTAAACGACCCTCTATTCTGCGAAAAGTTTCCATATGCTTAGATTCAAGTGAGTAGTCAAAAAAATAACAGGAGCTAACAACAATAACATGAGTTAAGTGTACAGCAAGAGTTGCCTGTATAGCGAGAGTTGACTGTATCCCAAAGAAATAAATATGACAGTCGCACTATATCGAGAGTTGACTGTAGTTGATTTTTTGATAGCTGTTAGGCTATTTTTGCGATATTTCACTTTTACACCACATTTTTTGAGAGCATTGACCAACCTCCACCTCCAGGGCTCATGGAACGGATTAAAGCTGGTAGTGGAGGTCTAGGTGGCCTAGTTACCAATCAACAGGCTCAAACTCAGCAAAACAAAAAGCCCACTGCAACCTCCGCTAACAACAGAAATCAGCCTAGACAACAGCAGCAGCACCAACAGCAAAAGTTGCGTCAAGCAAGACAGGCTCAGTTCAACAACAACAATAACAGGAGCAGAAACCAGTCCCCAGCAATGGTTTCCGGTGCCAATGCTATACCTGTTAGCTTAGATTCGAACTTCAGAAAAGACAAATCTCCTTTAGTGGGATTCGATTCGGCTCCTACCCCCTCAATCTATTCTACTGTGGCTGAGAGTCTGATCTCCAATGCCGGTAGTTTTAGCCCAACGTGTAAGTAAAGTTTATTCTTCTTTTTTTGGTCTTATAATTTGTCAGAAATTTTTTGTGCTAACTTACTAGAGGTGATCTACGATTATTTTGTGCTAAGAAGTCAAAACATTTCAAAAGTTTTCAGTAATAGTATTTTCAACATGCCTGTTTTAATGTCCTGATTTTTGAATGGACGCCTGTGAAATCTTTAATATTTGATAGACAAATGATAAAGTTACTTCTCCGACCGAGTTTTCCGGCCGAGTTCTTCTATTCAAACCCCTCATATCTCAGACTGTCAATGTTTTACTCTGGTGTTTACTCTCGTCGTGTAAAACAAGTCATATAAGGCAATTTGATATATTGATTTTATAGGAGTCTATGAGTAATTTTGAAGGCTCTTTATTTCGAAAAATCAGGACTCGTATCAGACAAAAATATTTAATTTAAAGTTACACATTTTAAAAGTACCACACATTGCGACCATTTCACGATAAAAAATGCCCTTTTCTAGTACCAAGATACTTCTTTCTATTAGCAAATTTTGACCTATATAGAAAAACCTTTTCTAAACTAAGATTTTCTTTCGTTGATACATGAACGTGTAGCCCTGAATTTCAGCTTTTCAATAAGCCTTCAAACTCCTGTAAAAGATTTCAAAAATATGAATATTTCGGCGTTTGGATAAAGTAACTTCTCCGACCGAGTTCTTCTATTCAAACCCCTTATATCTCAGACTGTTTGAAATCTCTTACTGACAAAAGCAATTTTGTGAAACAGCTGAGATTCAGGGCTACACGAATTGTTGTACAAATGAGAGAAAAAAAGAGAAAAGTTCAAAAAAAAATTATAATTTTGGTACTCGAAAGAATTATTACCTTTGGGCGTTATTGTTTCCGGTTTTTTTTTCAAATGAAAAAAAACCGGCAAAAAGTGATTTTTTTGAAAAAGATTGCATTGGCCCCCTCTGTTGTTTTGAATCCCCCTGTCGTTTTGAGGAATCCAATTAGGAAGTTGAGTTCAGAAGTTGAGCCTTTAGCTTCTTCTCCTATTGCTAAACCTGTTATCTAAAAAAATTGTTTTTTATTTTTGTTGATCTATTTTTATTGAGAGTTGTGGTGGGAGTCGCCAGTTCCCACCACATTTCACCACATCCAGCTGCTGCAAGACAATTTGTTACATTACAATCCCTCTGCTAGCTGGAACTCTCTAGATGGCTAGGCTGGATAGGTTAGGCTAGGCTAGGTTTTCATTTAAAAACCGTAAACGTCCCTTTACCTTACCTTTTACAATAGGCTGTCATTTATCCCGTAAAATTTGAAGGTTGCCTTTATATCTAGAGTTTACTGCAATTATTATAATAACCTTTTTCCTACTTTTGCTTGAAATTTGTTACAAATGCAATAATACTTTTTTAAACTAAAAACTGGTCTGTTCTCATTATAAATAAGCAAATTTGATCTAGTTGAAAATGCCTCTATACTTACAAAAACACATTTTTTAGTAATGATTTATTACATGTGCTCTCTTCAATTTCGAAATTTTGAACCCATATTAATTTTTAATCTTTATATGCGGATAAACATCACTGACGCTTTTACAACACACTCGTTTTTACATTCAACATTTTTTACATTAAAAACTCTTTCAAATTTACTACTTTAATTAAAATTACTACTTTGTTGCAATAATTTGATGTTGTTAAAAATATTCTGTTCTTTTCATTGCACAGCACTATCTAGTTTTGTCTCCCTACTTTTTTATCAGTCAATTGTTAAATAGCAAGCAAAAACTCCATTTAAATTTGTTCTCCATATCAATTTACATCAAAATATTGGCGTGTTTCGTGATTTTTTTATTTATACTTCACCGAAAAAGCAAATTTACATTGTTTTTTTTAGCTGGTCCAGTGAGTGATTCATGCCTAACAACTGGTGGAAGTGTTCTTCAAGTGCAAGTGCAGCAAAGTACAGATGACGTTGACAGCCAGCTACAAAACATCAGCCCGGTTGCCAACGAATAACTTTATTGATGGCCCAGTAAGAGACTCAGTAAAACAGATATTTTTGTTGATGTTTTTAATATTGGATGCATATCATTGTTCTAATTCATATTGAACACATTAATTAAGCAATGCTTTTAATGTATTTTTTAGCTAAAGAAGACTTTATGAAATTTTGGGAACCACTGCTTTTATTTTTAAACTTATTGAAAAAGGATTATTTTTGAGTATTTGGGATCCAAAATTTTGGAACCCAGTATCGTAATGGCAGTACCCTATCATTTTCAAAAAATGTCAGAATTAGAAGACTTTTACAACATGCCGAAGAGAAAAAAATAAGACTATACATTTTAAGATGTTCTATACAGGCCCTACTTAAAAGTGACAAAATGTACCTAGCCCGTATTTTTTAAATGCTGTTTTGAAGCCATATTGCAAAGTAAATAAAACTTGTGCAGAATTAAAAATTGCATTGGCCTGAAAATTGAACTGCCATAGAAAATAAGTCAATTGTGGGATCACTTTCGGAACACACGCGTAGTCAAGCTTCCTTTGTCCCCAAAAATTTTTAAAATTTTTTTAGAAAGCAGTCATAAAACTAAAAAGGTTAAAAACAAATTAGCTTGGTGGACCAAAGCAAAATTGAACACACTTATTTCAAGTGTTTAATTTTTTATTGAGCCTTAATTTTGTAATTATGGTATTGATGTCCGTGATCCAGCTTTTAATTCGGCACAAGTTTTTTAATATTGCAACAGCGTGCTGTCAACAAAAAATTAATTTAAAATAACATTAAAAAAATACAGATTAGGTACATTTTTCACTTTTATAGAGTTTTTTTTAAAGATACGGTAATTTAACAACGACTTTTTTAAACTTTTGAATAGTTCAGTGACTCTCCGAACTGCATAAAGTTTCCAAAAATTGACATTTTGCATATTATTTATTTTTGTTGTTTTATTTTTTTAATTTTTGGCTTTGAATTAAAATAAATTTGTTTTTGCGTATACCTATTTAACTTGACCGGAAAGCTAGAAATTTTGCTTTTTGAATATATAACGGCATTGTTTATGAATTAAGTTGGTTGGCTTATTTTTGAACACATTCAGGAACAAACTTCAGCCTAACCAGTTGGTGTTGGCCAGGGCGAATTACCTACAAGTTTTTCTATATAAGAAAAAGATGTATGCGCCTATTTACTCAGCCGGTCGGTCCTTTTTTATTGATTATTTTTGTACTGAACAAGCAAAACAAGCACTAGATGTGCTTGTTGTTTGAGATGCTCTTTTAAAATCTAATATTTTTGTTCAAATTTAGTTGATTAAAGCCAAAATTTTGTTCACTTTACTAAATTATATTTCACAGAAAAAGCACCATTTAACCTAGGTATTAAAAGTCTATAATTTCATAATTTATAAAGCGGACTCTCGATATAGTGGAACCCCCCTCAAATTCGTTCCCACCTAGTGCCCGACACTTTTTACTCCGATCTTCGAAATCTTATATCAGTTTTGATTTGTTACTCTAGTTCGATATATCGCAAGGATTCCGATTTTATTGATTGATTTTGAGAAATACTTCAGTTTTGTCATCTAAAACCGCAACAACAATTCAGGTGTAGAGTCAAAGCTCTATATAGGGTTAACGCTACATAAGGTAAAACTCTTCCCGTCCCTTAAGTTACCCTATATGGACTGCAAATTAAATCGGAGGTTGCGGATCTAGACTAAACTTAAGTATTTCTCAGAAAAGATTGGCAAAATTAAGATTCTTGCGATATTTCGGAGTAGAGTAACGAATCAGAACTGACAAAGATTTCAAAAACACAGGGTGGGTAAAAATTGTCGGACCTTAAGTGGGGACGAATTTGAAAAGTTCACATTAAATTGATAGTCCACTGTATAATCTCTTAACTTCCGATAATAAATACGAACGCTTCCAGGCAGCACATCCCTCCCGCCTTCCCCAATACCATTTGTTATCATGCTATAAAAGTAAATTTAGGAGGTGTATATGTGCCACACACTCACACTATGTACATGCCCAAATACCCTGGCTTTGGCAGTCCTAACAATGGAGCGGGCATAGCGACGACAACCAGTGGAATGCTTGCCTACTACTCTCCCTACCAAAATGTGATAAATGCAGCCGGTATTCCAGCCTCCAATCTGTACACAAATGTGTATTCAATGCATGCTGGCATGGGATCACCCTCAATGTCTGTGAGTGGAGCACCTGCGGGAGATGGACCAGCTCAGTTAAGAAAACTGTTTATTGGTGGATTGAACCATGAGACTACAGACGAACAAGTTGGTTTTGATTGATAAATGAAATTTTTAGGAGGTGGACATTTATGGCTACCTTTTGACATTGATTCTTACCAACGTTTCTTGTTACCTCTTAAAACGGTCGTGAGGATCTTCAAGGTTTAAGACATGGTTTAGGTATAAAGCCTAAGCCTAAGCAATAGACCACTCATACTGTCTTGCGGATGTAGCAAATTGAGATAGAAAAGAATATCAATAGGTAGCCGTAAATACCGAGCTAACGGTAACTGCGAAAATTTCAAAAAGTGAAATTAAAAAAAATTTAATGTAGTGAAATTATGGATTTGACTAAAAAGTGAATTTTAAACCTTAAAATTACAATCGTTTAGCTAAAAGACTACTACTCATGGGGCACTGTTGTGGACTGTATAGTTATTCGAGACCGGCTATAAACACTCCGAGGGTTCGGCTTCGTCACCTATGCCACCATTAAATGGCCGAGAATGCTATGGCTGAACGTCCGCACACTATCAATGGCAAAGTTGTAGATCCTAAGAGAGCCATCCCTAGAGAACAAATGCTTCCAATGACTGCCAACAACCCTCCATACTTCTTGGAAATTGAGCCACCCACTGGTTGCAAGCTTACACTTTCTGGTACAAAATTTGTGAAATTTTTTAGTTTTAAATTTTTTAATTTCTTGTAATTAGGCATCACTGGGACTTTCACACAGTTGACGATTTGCGCAAATACTTTGAAAAATTTGGAGATGTGGAACAAGTAGAGATTGTCGGCCAACCAAGAGGCTACGGATTTGTGGTCTACGAGGAAAGAGAGGGTGTAGAGAAGTGCATGGCCAATGGAAAAGTGCATGTGATTAATGGAAGGAAAATAGAAATTAAGGTGGGACAGTTTTTTTAATAATAAATAGGATTTTTGGCGCTACTTGCGAATACCCCCAACGATTTTTTTTCAAAATCGTGTTTTAACCACCCTTAACTAATTTTTATGCGCTTAAAACGATAAAAGAAGTGTTCTCGGGCATTTTCTGACCAAAAAATGATTTTTGCCTTGGGGGACTAAGGCAAACCACCCGAAAAGGGTACCTAGAGACCCTACAAAGATGGGATTTGAACATAGTTTTGTTAAAGGACCATGCTCGCGGTGGTCTGGCGGGTCCCCGCCAATTCAAAAAATTTTCCTAATCATTGGTCTTCTATTCGGATTTTCTAACTTGGTTTCTAACAAAACAAGGCCTAGAATTTAATTTTAGGTGCAGCTTTGTTGGAGACCAAGTTAAAAAATCCGAACAGAAGATCAATAATTACGGCCCTACTAGACTTTAGGGGGCAACATTTTGGCAACACCGATAGAGTTTATTGGAAGAAAATACAAGGCACTTGGCCACACAATTCACAAGAAGAATTATATATTATAGACATTTGCTTAAAGAAGACTTCTAACATATTCCACCCTTTCGCTCTGCCATTTTGTCGAAAAACCGCTTCGTGCACATAAGAGCCGAGAAGAGAATCACTTGTGCCGTACAGTCTTTTCACTTTGTGTTTCATACGTGCCCATTGTCCCTCACATTTGCTCGTATGAATATTTATTGGAAGTCCATTTTCTACGACTATTCTAAACAAACTTATATACAAATCACATCTCCTGGGCCAAAATATGCATATAATTACCGCAAAAAACTGCGCTTATGGCAAATAGTGTAATGCTTATATACGACAGATCGTCCTAATTTCTTACCTAGCTTTCGATAGGCAGGCCATTCATCGCTGATGATAGTTGTTCCCGGTAAAATATGCTTGCGGATGAGACGTAAGAGTGTCTTCTTTTTTGCGATCCTTCACTCGGATAGCAAATGCCAATCCACCTATAACTCTAATTGCTAACCAATAAGAACAGAACATTTTATATGCAAACCTGCCCCACGTTCTATACCTCCGAACACCCACTGTGTAGCCCACTGTATAGCCCACTTTCTAATTTTTGTAAAAAAACTAATTTAAAAAACTTCAAAAAACAACAGGGGGGACCAAGGCAAAAAATGTTGCCCCCTAAAGCAGGGTTCCCAGATGAAAATAAAATAAATAAGGAGACAGGGCGAGAAAAAATAAGGAGATTCGCCGAAAAATAAGGAGATTATCGCTACACCTATCAATCAATTCACCATCCGTGCTAGCTAAATTCTTTATTCGCCCAACAATTCGAAAGCAAAAGTCCTAGTATTTCTCAGAATTCCTGATCCGTTGGCGTAGATTCCAGTCCTTCATCAGGTAGGCTAACATCTCCGGGCAGCTGTAGTCAAAATTTGTCTTGATTTGAAGGAGCGCTTTGACCGTCTCGACGCTCAGCAGATTTCGCTCCTTAGTCCATTGGGCAGCGCAGAGTGAGAAGATCCGTTCGACGAATGCGTTCGAGACTGGGATGGAGAGGATTCGACTGACCAGCTCGTAAAGGTTCAGCATCTCTTGATTGTTCTAAATTTGCAGTTTAGGTTCTGATCCGGAAATTACAAATCATACCTTGAAGATCAGCATCCACTTCTCCTCCGCTGTTTTTTCCCACGCTTGCTCTGGAATTTCCTTAATGATGCTGTTGAGTTGAGAGACTTCGTCGAAGAGCGCGTCCATCTCCGCCACCTCCGGAGCGATCTGTTCCGCGAGCAGTTGAACCTCTTCGTAGTCGATCTCTTGACCTTGGAGCATGATCCACATGATGTTGGAAGGGAAGGATTCAAGGCGGAACCACTTGTCAATGTACTCCAGCACAGTGTCGTAGAACTCCTGAATTAGTTGTTCATTTGAAGAGTCTCGACAATTCTTTAATAAATACCTCAAAGCTTGACTTCAGTTGCTCAGCTTGCTCGGGATCATCCAGAATGGCCAGCAGATTGGAGGTCTTGGCGCCGTAGAACTTGTCCTTCTTTCGCTGAACGATTTGCTTCTTGAACTTGTTCATCATTCCGGTCAGTTCTGGCAAGAGAAGCTTCGATTTCTAAATTGCGAACTCGTTTACGATCGTAAACCTCGCTGAAAGAAATCAGACCTGTAGAAGGAGAATTGATTGTTGGAAGACCGTCAACACACTTTGGAGGAAAGAGCAGATGATTTCGGAAGAACTCGACTTGAAGAAATCCTCTAGCATTCGGGGCGGCTTCTCGATTGTGGTGAACATCGTCATCAGCGGGTCCCAGAGCTCAAGCATTCGATTGATGACAGTTAGAAGCGTTGTCCAGCGCGTCGGTCCATGAGTCGGCAGCGTGGAATATTCGACCTGAAATTATGTACTATAAGCTAGGACTATGAGTGCATTGTGAACCAAACCTCCACTATTTCGCAGAATTTCTTCAACTTCTCGTGTCGCAGAGTTGAACCTTTAAAGAAACTTCCTAGTTTGAAGACAATTGCCTCGATGTCGATGGGAAGACGCTCCGCTGCCTTTTGAGCTGAATTGTGTAGAATATGAGCCGGACAGCCAATGGGAACCAGATTGTTGCTCTTCTCCTTCAGAAAGTGGAACACGTTCTTCTTTCCTTGATGCTGAGGACCCCCGAAGTTCACTGGAGCATTATCGGCGCAAAGAGACCATCTTTGAGTAGTTTAGCCGTGCTTCTCCAGGACTGCATCGATGAATCGCACGACTCGTTCCGCATCTTCCCCTGGCAGCGATTGAAGATCGAGAAGACGAACTTGAACTCCCTTGTCGGCGTTGAAGAACCTAAACTTTAGGTCCTAAAGTCTCAATAGGAAATCTCATTAGCTGACATTTACAAACCTGATGACTATCGGGAAGAGCTTCTTTTCCTTGTGGTTGGATGCATCAATTGAGATCGAGAAGGGTTGTGTGCTGAGAGCCATCAGCAGCTGCTCCACCGAGAAGGGACCGAGCACGCCTAAAAATTCAATTCATCTTTTAAACTTCTATAAACTACCAACCTGTGATGATTTTCGCCGTCTTCGTCTGAGCTGATGAGAACTTCTTAGCCACCTCGGAATCGGAGAACATCACACGGAACAGGCCTTCGGAAGAAACGCAACCAGTAGAGTTGAAGGATTGGTGATGAATGGCAGTGTGATATGCCCAGGCTCCTTCGGCAGCAGTCACCTTCTCGTCGAGAGCAGTTGGAGCAGATAGACTCGATATGAAGTTCGCCAACGATTGTGTGGAAGACATTGCTTTGACAGCGGCCTTGTGCTTCGTGCTGGACTGATGTGTCGTGATCGCAGACTTCCCCATCGACGTCAAGTTGATGTGCTCGTCGCATGTCGTGCAGTGGGCGAAGTCGGTCCCCTTCTTGCTTCGCTTGATCCCCTTGAACTCACTCGCATACTTCTCGAGAAAGACGTTGTTGTACTTGCGCTTGGAAGTCATATGTGAGAGCCTAAAAGTCGGTAACTCATTGTGCGTTGTTTTGCGCTATTTACGAAACAATAAAATGAAACAATAACGAAATGTTGTAGAGCCTATACGAAAGATTTCGATGTTCGTTCGTAATGTTTTCAAAGACATTCTTTGCGACTTTCATCCGACTGAGAAAATAAGGAGAAATAAGGAGCAAAAATAAATAAGGAGAGGCACCCCCAAAATAAGGAGACTCCTTATAAATAAGGAGATCTGGGAACCCTGCCCTAAAGTCTAATAGGCCGTAATTAGGAAAATTT
>JAMRYI010001471.1:0-23520 GCA_029231635.1 Ditylenchus weischeri | reverse complement strand
TCTTATAATTCTTAACTACTGTATTTCCTCTAATAACGCCCCATGCTCCAATAACGCCCCATGCTCCAATAACGCCCCATGCTCTAATAAGGCCCGTGGGGCTTTGATTTTTTCCTAAATTTTTTTGTCTCAAAACAAAAGAATGAGCTGTCAGGCATGTTTTTACCAACGTCTTGTTGATTTGCGAGCTTTTGTACGGTATCCTGAGAAAATTCATTGCTTTGCCAATGAATCCTTGCCAATATTTTGGCAAAAATTTTGTTAAAGTCATTGAACAAAAAGTCCCCTGCTCCAAAAACGCCCCATGCTGGAGGGAGGTTGAAAAATAAGGCCCCATGGGGCCTTATTAAAGGGGATACGGTATTTTCATTTTTTTTTAAATACCAGGGTCTGATTGTATAGCAGGTATCACCTTATTTCATTCTTTAAAATACTAATTCATTCGTCTTTCCACACAATAAAGATTACCATAAATGTTCTAATAGACCCCCGGTCTCCATTTTTCGATCCCCCCCGAAAATCTGAAAAATTATGGATAATCTCGAAATTTTCGGGTAAAGATCCCAAATCGCAATAGCAGAACCGGTGAAACTCAACCGGAAATGCAATAATCGGAGTTAGGAAAATGCAATAAACAGCTTTGCAAAATGTTTACTCTGGGCTGAGAAACAGGTACTCAAAGTTGAGAAGGGCTCTAATAGAGAGGGTGGTCCTATTAGAACATTCACGGTAATTTTTTGGCAATTACACCTATTTATTTACTCAGACTCAAAAATACATAGCAACAAGACCGAATTGCACAATAATGTAACACTAAGTTCATGATTCAACGCGTTTGATACTTTTCAAGATGTGATCCAATTGAGACAAAGAAAGGTTTACTTCATGTTTTGGCCATTCCTTGCTCTTTTCCCCTCGGTCGGCTGCTCCCAAATCTCTATTGCGGTGGCGAGTCAAGCGTGCTCTGAGAGTATTCATCGCCGGCATTGTGAGAAGAGTCTTGCCAACCAGCCTGCTGAAAGCTAGATCCACTATGCTTCTCACCGGTGTATTGCGATTTGTTTCTGATGCTAAACCGCTTGTGAGACTCTCTTCTTCCTGACCTGAAAGCATGAGATAAAAGATCCACCTGCGAAAACTGAAAAAAGAAACAACTTCAACAAGAGCTATATCGGGAAGATGATTATGGTGCTTGTTCTTCTCCACCAGATTATCTTGGTTTGTCGATATTGCTGTATCACAAAAAAAAATCCGCATATGAAAGTCCACAAATGTAGACTCCGCAAGTGTGTAATCCGCAAATAAAAATCCGCAAACCAATGCTCGCCATAAAACCAATGTCATGAAGTTATGACGAAACGTCATAAAATAATGACAAACGTCATAAAATTATGACAAACGTCATAAAATGAGGACGCGTCATAAAATTATGACGAACGTCATAAAATTAGGACGCGTCATAAGGAAATAGCGCGTCATAAAGTTATAACAAACTTCATAATTTTATGACGAAACGTTTGTTGGATTATTGGATAAATTATTGGATAAATCTTAAAAATGTTCGCTTCTGGCTGAAAAGTGTTCGCTTTTGTTAAAAATTGTCCGCTTTTGTTGAGAAATGTCCGCTTTTGTTAAAAAGTGTCCGCTTTTGTTTAAAAAATGATCGCATTTGGTGGAAAATCGTGCGATTTTGTTGAAAAATATCCTCTTTAGGTAGAAAATGCCTATTTTTGGTAAAATACCAACTCACCACAAAACTGACCACGACAAAAAAATAGATAAGGAACACATATAACACACCTACTTATTCAGAGCTACAAGATATCTGAAAGCTTTTGAAAAAATACTTTATGTAACACGTCAAAGTTGCGCCACAAAGACGCCCTGACTCAAAGTAAATTTAAAGCCCAACTGTCCAAAGTATATTTTTAGAAGGCTACTGTGTAGGCTTCGTTTGTTTGGGCAAAACGGAAAAGGCGATCAGAAATTTTTTAAAGTTTTAAGATTTGGGTGTACCCATTTTCCAATTACTGTATATATCTAATAGAAGCCGGGGCTTCTAGAAGCGGGGCGGGGCTTCTATTTTTCAACCTCCCTCAGAGGGGAAGCCTCTATTAGAGAGAATACGGTATATTAAAAGGTTTAAAAAACTACACCTGTTAATAACTTAATTAATCTTACTGAGTTGTAGGGCTAAAAACCGCACTTTTTCGGTGGCTGAGAGCTTTGCCGTGACGCATCCCAGCACACATCAAAAAAACGGAAGGATAAATTTTCGTGCGTTTTAAAAAAGCAGTTAAATTCTATCGAACAATTATAGCTAGAAATATCGCATGGCTCAGAAGAGATGTTTAATTTAGCGCCATATTCTGCGAACACCAAAAAACATTTATTTTAAATGAACTTTTTTGACAATTTCTTTACACAGATTGCTTTTATTCAGGGGGGCGTTGACGTTAAGACCTTTTGTACAATTCTGGAAAAAGTACATCACGTAACATGCCAAGTTATAACGCGCCAATTTAAGTTTTTTGAAAAAGGTGCACTTAACGCACTATATATTCAACCAAAAATGTTGTAGAAGATGAATATCTGATGAAATTAACCTATTATGATCGATATCGACTTTGAAAATCGATCTAGTGTCTTAGTCATTTACTCAGATGCAGTCGAGTCTCTATAACATGACCCCTCGAGACCGGAAAAAGGTCGCGGTATATGAGGGGTCGCGTTATATCGAACGTGAATTTGACTAACTTTTTTTCTGGAATCATTTCAAGGGTCGCGTTATATCGAGACTCGACTGTACCCTAAAAAGATGCAATTTGTCAGAGTCAAGTGTCGAAGTCGGAAGTCGTGGCTTCAATGGACGTCGGGTAGGATGTCGATGAAGTCAGGGTGGCTGCAATGGACTTCCAACTTCCTACTTGTGTCTTTAGGTATTATTACCTAGGTAGTGATCCACCTCCCAAGATCCACCCCATCAAATAGCCTGATCACTTCAAACATGGCCTAGAAAGTGCCTAGGTAGTGGTACTCAGGTGGTGCTACTCAGGTGGGGGTAGTCAGGTGGCGGTACACAGGCGGGGGTACCTAGGTAGGTGTACCCAGGTCGTAATACCCTGGTGGTTTTATTCAAGTGTGAGGTATCCAGGTAGGACATATCCAGGATGGGGTGCCCAGGTGGTGTTACTTAAGTGAGGGGTACACACGTAGGGCTACTCAGGTGCTAATACCTAGTATTAGTACGCACGTAGTACGCAGGTAGCGGTGCGTAGGTAGTAATTTTTTTTCGTTGGTAAAGTAATTTTGCACCTAGGGGTATTTGAACCAATAGCCTAGATTATGAGTATATGTAGGACTACAATAAGCCCTCTCCTTTTCTGCATCGCTCAGAACCCCATCCAGATTAGCCAAAAGCAAAAAATAGCTGGTTTATTGGGGTAAAATGCATATGGAGTCTCTTTTTGCCATGTCCAATGCAGTGTTTTCAAGAGTCACACTATCATAGTTGGGTCACACTAACTTCACAGACCTTTTTATCTGATATTTTGTTTTCTTATCTCAGATGTTTTTACACTATCTTGTAGCTGAGATTTTTCTCTATCGATTCAGTGGTCAAACGTCTTCGTTAAAAATAAATTTTGACAAAATCACACCAAGTGTGACCTTAAAGTCACACCTTTTCATAAAAGGTTTTTTTTTCATAAAAAGTGTGACTTTAAAGTCACACTTGGTGTGATTTTGTCAAAAATTATTTTAACTAAGACGTTTGACCACTGAATCGATAGAAAAAATCTAGCTACAAACGGTACAAAAACATCTGAAAATCGAAAACAAAATTTCAGGTAAAAAGGCCGGTGAAGTTAGTGTGACCTAAGTGTGATAGTGTGACTTTTGAAAACGCTGGTCCCATGTTGAAAAACATGGTAAAACAGCCTAAAAGTAGGCAATACCTTCATTCTTTAAATTGGCGTGTTATAACTTGGCGTGTTACGTCATGTACCAATTTTCCAGAATTGGACAAAAAAAAAGTCGGAAAAATTTTAGGTCGATTTTGAAATTTTTGGGTGCTCAACTAAAATCTGAAAAGTGGAATCAGGTAAACTATTGTTAACTAAGAAAACGCAAAAAACAGATTCGCAAAATTATTTTTTTGGGCTGAGACATATGAGACATGAGACAGGGGGCGTTTATTAGAGAGGGGGCGTTTAATACAGAAAATACGGTATACCCCATTCAGGGAGTTCTTGCTATTTTATTTTCCTTGGATACATGAACATTCTTGCGTCAAGGTAAAAAATAAATTTTTGTAAGTAAACCGTATAATTACTTTATTTTTAGTGCATGTTGTTTGGCCGCTTCTCGTCATTTGCCAGTCATACATACAAGCGTTCGTTCCACCGGCAAAACTTGGGCAAAAATTCGGATGAAGCACTATGTTTTTCTGGAGCTTGAAGCCAAAGACTGCCAGCAGAAATTCATTAAAGGTTGGGGTCCTGGTGGTTCAAAAGTCAATGCTTCAGTAAATGCAGTGCAGATAAGACATGTTCCCACCAATTGCATCGTTAAGGTAATTTTTCAAGCGCAAACTTCCAGCATTTATAATAATTTCAGGTTCACGAGCGTCGTTTCCTGGATGATAATATTAAGATAGCGCGGCAAAGACTGAAATTCGCTGTGGATCGCCATTTGAATGGTTTGCGGAGCCGCCTTTCTATGAAATATCAATTTTCTAATTTTCCAGGAGAAAATTGCTACGAAGAACAACTCAAGAGGTTGGAAAGGACTACTCAATAAAATCCAATCGGAAGTGTGAAAAGCGTCGCGAGCTTAAAAGAAGTCTAGCTAGCCCTCGAAGCAACGATAAAGCAGATAGTCCCGATAGTGTTCCGTGAAATGTTTTTCGTTTTGTGTTCCAAATGTTAGTTGTATAAACTGTCGTGTGTCAAAGTGACAATAAAGTTTTATTTTACAGCCTAGGCATCAAATTGGATTATACTTGTTTAGACAGAAGCAAGCTCACAGCAATACATGGTTAGACATTACTAATAATAGAAAAAAGTAAACAGAAGAGTAGGACCCATCTAAGGGTTATAGTTAATGGGTTCCCTTATATCGTGATTCGTCTGTGTTTACAAATATTTTTCTGTTCATATTTTCCTTATCTCTGGAAATCAATTCTCAGAGTTAATGAATTCAAACTTTTGAATGGTCAAGTCACTCAAAACAGTTATCTCATTGGCTTGCTTAGGTGAGAGACCCTCCTTGTAGATGAAGTGACAGAATGTAGACCCGTCAATGACCACCTGAAAAAATGGTTAACATATTTTTTCAAAGATAAATTTTCAATAGCTACCTCCGCATGATGGATGCCAGCCCTAATACACAAATCTGCAGCAACTCCGGACATGAAGGGGAATTTGCCCATAGAACGCTCCTCTCGCAACCATTCACCATTCTTGGTACTGTTGCGAACGATTGCACCCCAAATTTGGTTTGATTACAGATAATTTTATTTAAAAGAACGGTAGCAGTTAAAAGCGAACCTCCTGCATTTGCGTAAAGCAAAGCCCAGTACTTGTCGAGTTTGCCCCCTGCCCATTTTGGTCAATTTTTTTAAATATTTTTAGCCTAAACAAGCCATTTTGATGATTTTTTTATAGTTCATTGCTTATTTGTTGTGCAGGGTGCTCAATCACAAGCCTCTAAGCCCCCAAAAAACCACAACAATCAAACTAAATGTATTAAGACACCAATCTTCCCCCTCTTTACTCAAACAATTTCAAACCACTCTAAACACCTCAAGCCAATATTAAAGTTAATATTAAAGTTAATATTAAATTTCAAATTCTGTTCGAAACAATAAACATTGATTTTCAAAAAAAATTGAAATTCACTATTTGAATGTTTATTGCCTCGAGTGGAATTTGAAACTTTACAGTAACTTTAAAGGACCATGGTCATCCCTTCTGAATTGTCCCGCGCCAATTTAAAATTTTTTGCCTAATCATTGAACTTCTGTACGGATTTTTCAACTTGTTTTCCAACCAAACAAGTCCTAGAATTGAATTTTGGGTAAAGTTTTGTTAGAAACCAAGCTGAAAAATTCGTACAGAAGTTTAATGATTAGGACATTTTTTTTGAATTGGTGAAGGACAATCGTTGTCGTAGACGGCAATGGCCCTTTAATATTATAAAAGCAGCTTTGAAATAAATCAACTACGCTGAGCATGAATCCAGTGTCAAAATTAAGGGTTTGCTAAAAGTTGAAGAGATTTGAAGAAGTTCCTAATACAACTTTAGAAACTACTTTATCTGTTGAATCCCCCTAAATTTCTGTTTCCGATTTTTTTTTCAGCTATTGTGTTCAGCGTGGAATTCTGCATCAAACGCATATTTTAGTACACACTGCCTCTCCCGTGTTAATTAAGCCAAAAATATGACCTACCCTCTTATCTTTTTCGTTAGGAAAGTTGACACGCAGATGGAAAAGGTGCTCAGTGTCACATAAAATATCGAAAACAAATTGTACAGCATTCATCCTTGGTGTAAACACAACTAAATAGGTATTTGTTAACTCTATAATGCGCACTTTCTCATTTATGGGATAAATTGAAAAACGCCGTGTTAAGTCGCATTCCCAATGACCAATCTAAATCCATTGGCGACACCAAAATTCCAAGCCCTGACTCTTCACTCAGATCTGCACCTCACTCCGGGACCTCACCTGTCCCCAATAACCGAGTGAGGGTTTGAAAGAGTGAGAATTCGAGTGAAGGTTCGATTTTGAGCACTTCCTCACTCTCCAAACCCTCACTCTGACTCCTCAGTCTCAGGACAAATTTTCTTTTTCAATTTTTTCCCAAATTACGCTTAATTTTAACGGGTTGATTATTGTTTTGTGTGAATATGAAGTAACAATCATGAAACTTTCATGATTCTTCTTTCTTGTTCTGCTTCTGACACTCAGAAGGTAGCGAACCCATCTAAAAGGTATTGAAATCACTTGAGAGTACCTAATTTACCTGGATTGCACCCAAATCACCTGGAGGGTATCCAATTTACC
Organism: Ditylenchus weischeri; assembly: GCA_029231635.1. Classification (NCBI taxonomy): domain Eukaryota; kingdom Metazoa; phylum Nematoda; class Chromadorea; order Rhabditida; family Anguinidae; genus Ditylenchus; species Ditylenchus weischeri. The sequence continues at coordinate 16,451 of JAMRYI010001471.1, read as the reverse complement.
TGTACTGCAGGTTATTTAAACCATTTAAAGGGTAGTCCAATTTATTCAGTGGAATTCAAAGCTACCGAAGGGTACCTTTGTTTTTGAATTAAAAATTTTTTTTTCAGGCCATTCAGGTGGATATAAACCTGGAAAGGTGGTGCTACCCAGATTTTTCGGTTTGGGTGGGTAAAATCAAAGTTTTGGTCTTATAAAACCCGATACACCACACGATTTTACATATGATAGCATGGTTTGTTTTGTTAATTTAGTAAAATTTTATTTTTTAGGCTATCCGGGTGGATATCCACCTGGACCAAGGGTACCCACCTTGATTCTGGGCTTCGGTGGGTAAAATCGAAGTTTTGGTATTATAAAACCCACTTCTCCACACAATTTTACGAATGATAGTATGGTTTTTTTCGAATTAAAATTTTTCAGGCCATCCAGTTGGATATCCATCTGCTCAGGTGGATATCCAGCTGGTCAGGCAATACCCACCCCAGGTTTTAAAATCGTGAATTTGGTCTCAACAAACACGATTCACCACACGATTTTACATATAATAGCACCTTTTTTTATTAAAACAAAAATATTTTTTAAATTCCGTGCAAGACCAGGCAATATTTTTTCAAACCAAATTCACTGACTAAATTTGACTGAAAAAACTAGGGTTGTGAAATGGTCATATGACCGGACATATGACCGGTCATATGACGTCATATGACCGGTTATTTGTTACAAAATGACCGGTCATGTAGATTTCGGTTATTTTCCTGATATATTCTAAACCAGTTGACGTTCTCTTTACGACAGTCACTATGTCTTGTTTGCTAAATTTGCTGCTTCATAACCAGGGTTTTCATATGATATCATGTAGCCTGATATGATATGATATCATGAGGATGATATCACATATCATATCACTTCACCGAACTTCATGTCATATCAATATCATATCACTCGAATTTCCGAACATCCATATCATATCATTATCATATCACATCACATAATAAAAATTAGGTGATAATAACCCATATCATGTGATATCAGAAATATTTCAAAATAATCAATTGTAACAGTGCTTTATTTATCAAAACTATCAAAATAGACTTTTTTACTCATCCGAAACACCCAAACTTTCGCTTACTTTGTTCTTCAGCACGTGCTTGGGTTTCTCTTGAATCTGACGAAGTTGAATTTTCGGAGGCCTTGCTTCCATTGATAAAGCTTCTCTGCTTCTCTTTAAAATGCAGTCAGAAACAAGCGTGACAATCTCACACGCTTATCCATATATTCAAGCCTTGCTTCAGAAACTTAAAGCTGCTCAAAGTAGAGTTGCTACTAAAACTTTGCAGTTTGCCTGGTCTCTCGAAGAATCACTCAAGAAATGCTTCGCGTTTATGTTAGATAAAAGAGACTGAACTTATGAACCAATATTTCTAGTTGCCACACTTCTTAATCCACAACCTGCAATTTTCTCAGCAAATCAGACCAGGAGGAAGCCACACCTTACTTTACTCCTACTTCCTGTTGATCAAAATGAAGAATTTGCTGGAATACTGACTGCTGCAACCACAATTTTTCCAGACACCTCTCTCAAAGGACTTCTTGCAAATTTGGCTAAAGTCAATAAAGTCTACCTCAGACCTGAGAGACCGAAAGCCGTTTGACAACAGTGCAAAGATGTGTTGAGTACATTCTAAAAGAAGCAGCGAAACGCTGAGCCGATTCCATTTTGGCTAAGTATGGAAAAGACGGAATGGAGGATATCGCTACCCAAGCTTAAATAATGGTTATGAACTTGCAAAGGCTCTTTAACTTAACCCTTTTACGCTGGATTGCCAATATATTACCACCAGTCTTACCACCAGCTAATGGCAATAATTCGAATGTAGAAAAGGTGACGTTACGTACCCTGTTTTTAGCACTAAATAAATGATTTCTACACTAAATTTTATTTTGACTTATTGATTCATATTTCGTTCAAATTTTAATTTTTGTATTTGCATGCAGTCTTGATCTTGGTTTTCTAAGCCATCAAACTTGCTGAATTAATTTAGAAATGTAGACATTTAGGGTTTGCAAAAGTTACAGAAAAGTTACTTCATTCAAACTCGTAAATCTCTACATTTCCAAAATCATTCAGCAGAGTTTAATGGCTTATTAGAAAGCTCAGATCCAGGGCTATGCTGGTGCAAAATGTTAAAAAAATTAAACAAAATCTCATGAAGATTGTCAAAATAAAATTTTAGTTCCAGAAATTATTTATTTAGAGGTGGATATTAGTTATGGGCTATGGGCGTTTGTAGCTCGGTCCAATAAGTCGACTGTAGATTAGATTGTACCAGTGCGTGAGACCCGCCGTTTGTTAGCCCAAAAAATAGGGATCAAACAACCAGATTTCGCGGATTCACACAATCTGACGGCTCCAGATCCCAAAAGAATTTCTAGTACATCAACAACTGAGAGTAAGTATCAAGTGCAAGAAATCGTGGTTTACCTGCTTTTCTTTTTGCCTGAAAACTGAGGTTTACAATGTTAGCCAACTTGCTTGGCAAACAGGATCTTTCGCAGACTATCTGCATTCCGACCTCGTGTCTGCGATTTAATGCTTAGTTGCCCTCACCGGAAAAATCTGCAAAGCCTATAAAAGATGCGCTATGATTCGACGAAATTATTCTACTAATCGTTTTAGCTGATGGCAATCTTTGTTGTGCTGTTTACAATCTTTACAAGAAGTGTGGAATCGGAATGGAGCCGATTGTTTCGGAATCAATCATTTGGAAGAATAAAGAATCCAATATGTCTTTTGTTATTTACACCTTAAATATGTAAATATTTAGCCATAAAGTAAAAAAAAAACATAATTTCGACAAAAAGCATTGAACAATTTCGCCATTGTAGTAGCCTTTTACTTCAGTAGAGTGTCATTTACTATCCTAATTGTCCTGAATACACCAAACCAAGCAAAGCCACCACAAACCAAACCAGTGACTTGACAAGTCAGAAAAAGTCATGGCCCCTGAAGAGGCCACCAAATTTGGTCACCTTGCCAAGTATAACGTGATCTTCCATGTCAGATGATGTCATTTCAAGTCATTTCATTTGTAACAAAAAAAGCAATGCTCGAAAAACAATTTTGAAAGGAAGGTATTTTTTTGCCCGCTAATTACTTTTTTTCTGCCCGCAAATTTTCTCAAAAATGACCGCAAATTTTTCTTCAATGGGCATAGGTCTATTCACTGGTCCTTACTCAATTTTTCTCATTCTTTTGTGGTTTTTATGTGTCTTGAGCATCTTGTTGTGGGCTCGACCCACAAAATTTATGATTGATTGGGTATTTGTTGTGACTGATTTTTTTACTTTTCATGGCGGTTTTTCAGGTAAATGTCACAGACTTCAGTGAGAAAAGCCCAAGAGCAATATCAAGGATGTCCAAAAATTGCAAGATTCGCGCATCGGTTGGCTTAGCCTTTTTTCAGATATGTGCCTATTTTTTAGCTTTTAGCCATTGTCATCAACAAGGATGGTCCTTTAAACTATGTTTTGGCGCCCATTTAAAAATGATTTTTTTCTAGACTATTTTTTTAATTTTTGACCTTGGCAGACCAAGGCAAACCCGAAGAAAAAAAATCCGAATTTTTAAAAATTAAAGTCTTTACGTGCCTGTTCAGGGGTTAAGAATCACAATCCTAATTGGGTAATTTTTCCTTGCAAAAATTAAATTTTGCGCTGGGGAGGGGGAGATCCTATACTCTAGCCAAACCATGATACCGTATCATGGGTTTTGTCACATTTGACAACTCTGTGAAACAAATTTTTTTAATGAAAGTAGCCAATCACCTGGATATAAGCTTTTCACAAGAAATGCAACATTATAGCGCAAAATGATATGGTTTGTGTAAACGACTTACAGTTCACAGTTTGTGCAGATCCCTTGTCAGATATTCTGTCTTTCCAAAAAATTAAGGCAAAGCCGAGTATCTGAGTTCCAAAAGACACTGAACTTGAATATATGATGTTATTAAAAATGTCGTGCACCGAGAACGAGTCGAACCATCGACTGCTTTTTGAAGAATACGCAATCATTTATCCACTGTGCCATGCTATAGAGAAATTTCTAATCACACAAGTTGCTATAATTAGAAATTTCACTGTGTAAATCTCAGTCGCGATTTCTCCTAGCTTGAAAACAATTTTTAGGGAAAAATTCGTTCTTCCATATCGTTCTTTCCATTTTGGTCTTAAAACCCTCGAAATTTTTAAATAGCTAATAGCTTTGCTTAAAAAATTACTAACTGTGTGCCTCCCGCATAGGAATGAATCCACCAGTGGGCAGTTTGAAGATGATAGGTGTCTGCTAAGCACATGAATACAATTAGCGATTGAGTAAAGTGAGTAATACAAATGAGTAAATTACCGGCTTGCAGATTTCAGACAATTTTATTTTTTCATCTGACGAACTTGCGCTGGGTGTTGATGGAGTGGGAAATTCCTCAGCCGGGTTCTAAAAAAGGCCAGGGTAAAAATTGCCGACACAATCGAATACTCGGGAATGACTCACAGTGACCTGGAACTCCACTGAATCAAGATGGATGCCGATGCCATTGATATGGATAAAAGTGATATCCTTCAAAGGTAGACAGTGAATGTAGTCACACAGTTGTTTGCCATTGACCGCTATCTAAAAAATGTGTTCATTAACTGTGCAGAGTGACACGACGGCATTTTTGGCAAATTGTAAAGAGCTTCCGCGCATCGTGAAACCCCCAAAAAATTACTGTGGTTTTAACCAACGATGCAAGGGTTGTTAAAACAACAAAACAATTTTTCAAGTTTAGCTTTTTGTGTAAAAAAATAGATGAAGAAAATACGCATAAACAATATGCTAAAAATTTATAAATGATTCTTAATCCAAAAAAGCGCTCATTCAAATTATTTTAAAATATGTCGGTGTTTTTCTCTGTCATACTGTATGTCGGTAAGATAAAATACAGTCAAGTGTCGATTTAGTGCACACTTGGGCCGGTCCCCAATGTGTACACTAAATCAAGACTTGACTGTACCTTAAAGTAGTCACACAGCATCAGGATTCTGATAGAAAAGGGTTTGCCAATGTCCAGTGCATTAGGACAGTGTTGATCATCTCTTCTAGAGCCGTTTTCCAGTGAACTCAGAATAATATGATTATCAGATTTAAACTTCCTTAACAAAAAATTAATTAGATAGTTACTGATAAATATTAGGCGAAGCAACATACTCAGATCCACCAACAGACCAATCCCCACCAAATATTGTAAAGCTATTATAGGTAGGGTTCAAGACAGGTGTTTGGTTGAACCTGCAAATCCCGTCCGCCAAATAATCACAGCATAAATGAATGAGGAAACGGCTGCCAGTAGTTAAATTTGGTTGAAGCATTCCCTTGATGACAACAGCAGTGCCAGGGAAAACTCCTCCAGGAATCGGAGAAGAATAGGGAAATCGCTGCAAAACTCCGCTCAGGTAATTATTTTTAAGTCAAAGCTTTGTAAAGTGCTGCTTACAGGATTGTTATGCACAACATTAGAGGACTGTCCTTCTGGGACTTCTGTCGATTTCATTGTGATCTAGAATATCTGAAAATAAGACAAAAGGGTTAAACACTATTTAACAAATAGTGTGCTGCATATGTGTAGGTAGTGCCCCTGAAAAAAAATATGCCTTGGTCCCCTCTGCTGATTTTTTTAAATTACGCAGGACTGACTCAAAAATGTCTTCTAAACTACAAAAAGGTAAGAAAAAATTGTTTAACATATGCTGACATACGCCTAACATACGCAAACCTAGCACTTACTCGGAAAAATACTCAACAAATGTTTTTCAGATGAGCCACTAACTCATATAGAGCCGAACTATGAATGAAAATATCCACGTAAAAAATATAATTTTTAATATTTCTCATTTCTTTAGAAAAGAGATATTTTCGTCAAAAAAGATTTTGGAGCAGAAAAACAGACCATTTCCCACAATTTTTATGAAAGGGCATGCCTGTGCACGACACAGCAAAAACGGCGAAGACCAGCATTTTTTAAAATTGTTCCGTTTTGCTCTAGTTTTGCATGAAATCTCATGTAAATCACATTATAATTGAAATAATATTTGAAAAAATACTGTATGTTGAAAAAAATAAAAAATTAACACGAAAGCAACAAATGGGGGCCAGAGGACAAGCACACAAAAATAAGCAGAAATACAAAAAAACAGAAATTATCATGTAAAATTAGATCGAAAACTGAGTCTGGATAGGTTCTTGAAGCACCAATTCGGCCGTGATTTGAGTAAGCAGCAGACTTTGCTTCTCCTTGTGAAAGATCACTGACTTTTTTACCAGAACCTCCAGGTTTTAATATCTTCAGTAATGGGCGGGCAGTCGAATTCATTAAAAATACCGAAGGACAGTTGTTGAAAAGAATATGGATTGTTTACCCATCAGTGCACAAAGTTAATCACGCCTGCTATGCTAATTAGTTGGGCTGCTACTGCCATTTAGATGGTGTTTATGAAAAGCTTGGTAATCAAACACGTGCAGGGTTTACAAGGGTAGCTGAAAAACAAGCCAAAGGTAGTTGTAAACAGCCAAACATTTTGCCGAAAATGTCCACAAAAATTAAAAAAGCTTACCAAAAAAATCTTTGAAAATCGTCATAAACTTAATATTTTGACAATCTAATTTCGACTATTTTGACTACATTTTCATAAGAAACCCAACTATTTTCCCCCTAAATGTGACCATTCCAATGCGAAAGAAATTTTGGTTTTTTCACCAAAAATTAATTCAGGCAAAAATGGTTTAAAGGAGATAAGGACGGGCAGAGAGTACTTAAAAGACATAATCTTTAGGAATGAAACATTACCTGACCATGCTGAAAATCAGGGCTTTCAGAATGTACTTGTTTTTTTAAATGGGCTCAAAATAGTCAAAAATGGGTTTTCGACAAAACCACAGGGGGACCAAGGCATATTTTTGGCTGTCTCACCGATCTTTAATTTTCGAAGTTGGTGTCCTCTCATAGGAAACTGGGTGAAGGCTCGAGGAATATGCAATAAAATTTCGGGGTTGGTGCGGCAAAAATTTTTTGTTTTGAAATTTGTTTTTGGATTTTTTCCAGGGTTTCGGCGGAGAAAAAAACTTCTGTGCCAACTGTCACTATTGTGCGCCTGCTCATTGCGCGTTGAATAAAAAAAAGTTTGGTGAAAAATGAGGACCGAAACATGGGGATCTCCCTGTTTCAATGGAGGTGGTCAGAATTAGGGTTGCTTAAACACCCGGGTATTTATTTTTCGGGTATTTAACCGGGTAAATACCCAAATGTCGGGTGTTTATAAAAAAATACTCCTTGTCGTTAAAACATTTCCTCCTTGCGATTAAAATAGCTCCAGCCCCATGATAAAGGTTTAGGCATTGAAGAGGCTAAAAATTAGGATATTTATTCATGAAAAGGTTCTTATCGGTTATCCCCACCCCACCTATTTTCTGAATTTCATCTTTATTTTTTATTTTTCTAATAATTTACAACAGGTGGACCGGGGATGATAGTTGAAGTAGATGAATCAGCATACACACAAAAAATATCAAAAGGGACGCCTCTTTCCAACAACGTGGGTATTCGGTGGTATTTGCCGCGAAACGAAAGATGTTTTTAAAGAAGTTATTGAAAAACGGTATTATTTCATTGTGTTAACGTTTGGTTTTGCAAACTTTATTTAAGAGACTCTGCTACACTAGAAGAAGTAATCAGTCGTCGCCTTCATCCGGAATCGAATATAATCTCAGATATGTGGAAGGGCTACAACGGTTTGAAGCGAAATGAACTGACTCTCTCGCACTTGACTGTCAACCATAAGCAAAACTTTGTCGATCCCCAAACTGGAGCGCACACAAACACGGTGGAACGGATGTGGCGATCTTCAAAGAAGCGAAACAAGGTTCAAAGCGGTACTGCTCGTCATCACCTCGTTGCCTATCTAGAAGAATTTTGGTGGAGAAATTGAAACAAAGACAAGGACCCATTCACTCAACTTCTCCAAGACATTCAGCAATTATATCCTCCTAATGTACCGTTTCATATTGCTCGTTGATTTGTGTGCGCCTTGATCTTGTGTATCTGTTTGTATTGTATTTTTTAATAAATATGATGATGATGTAACTTGACTATTTTGTGGTGGGGTGGGGATAACCGATAAGAACCAAGACACCCGTTTACATAAAAAACGCTCAAGGAAATCCGAGAATTTGAACCAGTTTGAATTTAAATGTTTGTGGTCTCGCGAGGAATTTAAAAATTAACTGCGAGTTATTGGTTTAAGAGTAGTTTTTAAGTAAATCGTCTACGCTGAGCGAGAATTCAGCGTCAGAATCACGGGTTTGCTCATCAAAAAAATTTTTTGGTCAAAAATCGTCTAAAAAGTGGCTTTTCGACAAAACCACAGGGGCGACCAAGGCATATTTTTTAGTGTCACAGGTTCAAATCCTGGTGATAGCTGGTAGTGATTCTTTTAAGTAAATTAACTATTCTGAGCACAAATTCAGTGTCGAAATTTTTTAGTTTATGCTGGAAAAATTTTTTATCTAAAAAATTTCGAAAACTTTTAAATTTTTTCAAAAACAATTTTTTTAGCGCAAAAACACTTTTAAGCGCAAATGGGCAAAAAGGCTACACAGGTAGTGTTACTTAGGTGGTGTTACAACATTCAGCTGGCAGTGTTGGTACCCAGGTAGTTGTACGGGGGTTGACTAACAAAGGCTGATGCGCCGCTGGCGCAGTGTGTACTCTAGCATATATCTAGCACACTAGCACATGGCGGTAATCCACGGGTGGACCTACGGTAATCCACGCATGGTTCATGGGTAGTTCACGGTTTATTTATGTGTTTTCCTCAGATGGTTCCTCAGATGTCCACTCTGTGGGCAGTCTATAGCTAGTAATGACGAACTAATTAGAATGCAAATATACCTAAATAACCAGAATGCACCCGTACTATGTACATGTAGAAGTCGGGGCTGATGCGCCATTGGCGCAGCGCGCCTTCTAGTCTACACTACTAGAGGGTAATACAGGGTGTTTCAAGAAATTCGCCACTTTTGATACGGTCATAACTTTTTTGTTAGTCCTTTTTTAAAATTCTGTTTTTACAGATCGATTTTTCTCGCCGACAATATTTTTTTAATAGATAATGTGAAAAACACGATTTTCGCTTGGTCACCCCTGTGGCTTGGGTACTGGTCTATTAATGGTTTCTGGATGGGCATAGCCAAAACCACAGATGAGACCAAGCAAAAATCATGTTTTTGACATTATATACTGAAAAATATACCGATCTGTAAAAACAGAATTTTGAAAAACGACCTACAATAAAAGTTATGACCATTTCAAAAGGACTGAATTCTTGAATACCCTGTACTTTGACCACTATGCAACATTCATAACTTGTCAATTTGGTATATTAAGTTGAATTTTCGTAAAAAAACAAAATTTTTCCCATTTAAAAAATTAGTAATGAGGCCTTCAAGATGAGAGCCCTGCAAAAGATGGATTTTTCTATAAAGATTGTGCCTGGCTATATTTCAGCTTTGAAATTTTGTGCCCTAATTTTTTTCTTTCTCTTTCTAAAAATTGTTTATTGTTTTATGGTATTTGCTTTTTAAGATACCCTATTTCATCCTCAACTTCAAAAATGTAATGAAATCATTATTGAAGGTTGTTTTCTACTTTGCAGATGTTAATAAATTCCCCTACAAAAATCACAATGCAAAATACAATAATAAGACAAACAGATTATCTGCCATTATGTGGCCCCGTAAAATTTCTAAAGAAATGCTAATTTTTACTGCAAAATAGCTAAACACTAGCCTTCTCCTTTTCTTCACCCAGCTTTTTTGTTAAACTATTTCAGCTTTTTGGTCATAACTTTTTCGGATTGTACATTAAGAGTCATATTTTGAGAGAGTGGACAATTTAATATAACTCGGACGGGTTATTAAATTTTTAGAACTGTTTCAAATGTTTTTTTGTCTTGAGCGGAATTTGGAATTTGAAAGCAATTTTCACATGGACAAAGTTTTTTGCCTCTAAAAAGCTACTTTTCGGCGAATAGTGCAGAAAAAAAAGAATTCTGGTTACAAAACCGTGAATACTTTCCCCAACTGACTCTAATATCTATCTGGATGAGCTGAAAAATTTTTTTTTTCAATCGAAAATGATAATTATTATCATACGTCCAAATCATGCAAGGCTTTGAGCTGAATAAAACCGAAATTACGGATTCACCCACCTATATCATGGTAGCGTCGAATATTCTTTTTAAATATTGGAAAATGTCGGGCAACAAATTCCAAAAATGCTGTAAATTGTCTGGTAGCCAAATCTCTTTCGTGGTGCTAGGCGCGAATCCTTTTTAGCGGATTTTCACCGCTTCGAAAATCCCCCTCTTGATGGAAATTGGTTGTTTCAACCCGATTATTATTCGAAAAAAGGGTTTTCACTGCAGTGAAAATTTCCAAAAAGGGATTTCCTCTATTTCTTTCTGTGTTTCAAATTTTTGTTGCATAAACTGTCGTTTGTTGGGCGTTGCCTTCCGAAGTGAATGATAAAAATTTAATTTCTCTAGGTTACAATGTAGAAATCAAAATAAAGTAACAGCATTAGACAGTGTAATGGAATTAATTGGAATTTCATAATATAAATTATAAAAATATAAATTATATATATAAATTATATACATAATATAAATTATATAAAGAAAAAAGCATGTGAAAAAAATACATGGTTGGGCTTAGGCTCTGGTGCTATACTAAAATCCGGTTTCGGGTTTGGTCCTGCTGCTCCGAGCGTAATTAAAAATTCGGGATAAGCACTGAGATTTTAATTTTTAGTTATCCCGCCGGCACCCACAACGCCCAGGCTTAGTTGGGCTTTATTAAAATAGAAATAATCCTCCCTTAAACTTTGTAACATAGAAGAATTGCTTGTTTGAAATAATTCGAAAGATTGTTAATCTACACATCCTTAATTCAGCCCAATGTGGCTTTAAGAGCGAGTTTTTGTAATTTCGGACCTCGGCCCTTATAAGGTTGCCGATAGCGGATTCTGGGTATGTCGGATTATTGCATGTATACCCTATTTACGATACGCTGAACACGATGGCGATGTAAGTTTTGCTCCTTTTGTGTTTCATTTTCGAAATGCAGACCTCGGAGGTTACCTACTCCGAGAAATCCAAATTTGGGAAGTGGCCACAAACTTTTGAGTAAATTACTTATGTTTTCAATAAAGTCACAGCAGTATTTTACAGCATTTGAAAGCCTGTAAAGAGAACTATCTGATTGTGCTAAGTTTTTGTATAAACATTGAAAGGTTAAAGTTTTGTGACCACTTCTTTGTCAACCTTCGTTTTTTTCAGAAATTAAACCTTTTTCATAAAAAGGCGTGTATCACAACACCTACTACTCTGCACCAAGCTAAATTTTATGCTATCATATTTTATGCTCAGAAAGCTCTTTTTCTTCCCTACACCATACATCTTAATTCTAGGATGCCCGGTTTAGGTACCACTCCAACCATGGTTCAACCATGGTTGGACTATTTTTTTGTTATCTGGGGTATAAAATTCAGAGGGACCAAGTCAAAAAGTGAATTTTTCGTCAAAATTTTTTTTATGCAAATGTGTTTCCCAATCAAAATGTTGACACAGTTTTAACTTAACGTGTTTGTCTTTTAACAATTTGTATGGTCTCCAGGGTCTTAGGATCTAGTTGTAATTAGATTAAAGAAAAATCGATTTTCCCATCATATAGTTGAACCTCGCTAATCCGCGAGCCTCGATAATTCGCGATGATGTACGCATCGTCTATGTTGCTGGTTTCTGGCCCCCCTGTGCACGCATTATTTTTTTACGTTTTATTTACAAGTTTGGCATCTAAGTGATCCTCAGGGCTTTTAGCTATCAAACAAAACCATCAGCGCAATGTTACACAACTGCTAGAGCTAAGTTACAGCCATAACCTAGCTAAAAAATTTGAATTCATTTTCTCTCTCACCGTTTTATAGTGATCCTTGTCTGAATAAAATGTGTCTCTATTTCACAATCAAATTCTCCAAATAATATTATCCCACTTTAGAAAAGGGAAAGGTAGCTAAAAAAACGCCTACTACCCGATTCTAAAAATGGTTTATACTTGGATTTTATTTGGTCATCGGTGAAAAACCCCCACACTTTTTACCTTTAGGAAACAAATTTTGACAAGAAACAACAAGAAAGCGTATTTTTACATCGTTTTAGCATATAAAATTTGACCTAAAAATAACAAAGCAAGGGTAAGCTGTGCTTCAGTATAGCCCATACAGTTGGTTGATTGGTATCTAAATATATCACTTCTGTCAGTTCACTATATTTCTCTCACTATACACAGATGAATGTTCTCAATTATTAGTTCGTTCCTTAAATTCGAACTTTTGAATGGTCAAGTCACCCACAACAGTCATCTGGTTGACATGCTTAGGTGAGAGATCCTCCCTGTAGATGAAGTGACAGAATGGAGAGCCATCAATGACCACCTGAAAATCGGTCAAAAAATTTTTTAAGAAACGATTTTTCAATGGTCACCTCCGCATGATGGGTGCCAGCCCTAACACACAAATCCGCAGTAATTCCTGACATGAAGGGGAATTTGCCCATAGAGCGTTCCTCTCGCAACCATTCACCATTCTTGGTACTGTTGCGAACAATCGCACCCTAAATTCGGTTTGATTGCAAAAAATATATATTTAAAAAAAACGTCCCCTACCTTTTTATCTTTTTCGTCAGGAAAGTCGACACGAAGATGGAGAAGGTGCTCAGTGTCGCATAAAATATTAAAAACAAACTGTACAGCATTCATCCTTGGTGTAAACACAACTAAACATATCTCTAATAATTGTATTAGGGCCCTTAGAATGGGATGACAGTGTCAAAGTAAAAAAAGGTTTGAGTTTTGAAAATTGCCTCGAAAATTACTAACTGTGTGCTTCCCGCATAGGAATGAATCCACCGGCGGGTAGTTTGAAGATGAAAGGTGTCTTCTAAGCACAAAACTACAATGACCCACTAAACTATCAAATGAGTAAATTACCGGCTTGCAGATTTCAAACAATTCCATTTTCTCATCGAACAAACTTCCGCTGGGTGTTGATGGAGTGGGAGATTCCTCAGCCGGGTTCTAAAAAAAAGCCATGGTAAAAATCGCCGACACAATCGAATATTCGAGAGTGACTCACAGTGCCCTGGAACTCCACCAAATCAAGATGGATGCAGCAGCCATTGATATAGATAAAAGTGATATTCTCTAAAGGTAGACGGTGAATATAGTCACACAGTTGTTTGCCATTGACCGCTATCTAAAAAATATGTCAACCAATATGTAACTGTACCGGGTGTGCATACATTACGCGCACATCAAAAAAAAATTTGAAATCAATCGCTTGCCCGATTGATTTCCTTTTTCGGGACCCCTACCCACTGTAATTTCCAAAATTGTGGGTTTTTTTTATAATAATGACCGACGCAGCAAACCAAGTGATAACAATAGACTTTTGATTCCTCTTTATTAGTGCACCAATGAACAATAGTCAACAATAAGAAAACTTATTCGAACAGATTCCCTTGAGCTTCAATGCATTCGGTTGAAACACCCACAGACGATAATTCTGCAAACTTGTTCCGGCCCAAGTTCGTGCGAAGAAGTTTTTGCTAATAATAAGCCTAAATCAATCTAATAAGAATCAACAAGCTCGAACAAAACAAACTAACCCCGTGAAATCTGCAGTTAGAACAGGAAAAAAGTTAAGAGAAATTCGTGTTGCAACTTACATAATAACTTTGTACATTTTGTCACGATTTTTTATAAGATATTACTGCATTTTATGCTAAAAACGCTCTTTTGTTTCTTTTTAATCATTCAGCTATATATCATCTTTACACAAAGTTATGGCTTGAAGAATGTCATGGTAGAACATTTTGAAAATCCCTACCCCAACAAGTAAGTGATGCACCATCGTGTTCAGCGTTAAATTCTGCGTTCGAATCAACAAATCTTACAACCCGCCGTTCTCGTGTTAAGTTAATTCATCCTCTAAATTTATCTCCTGGTAAATTTACTTACAGTAAATTCATCCCGCCGGGAAGAATCTGTTATTTTACATATTCCGGGAACAATTGTCCCTTTTATACTAGCCGAGAACAATCGGTCGTTTTATATATGCCTGGAACAATTGTACCTTTGATATAGGATATATAAAAAAAACCCACAATTTTGGAAATTACAGTGGGTAGAGGTCCCGAAAACGGAAATCGATCGGGCAAGCGGCTACCTACACGAATTTTTTTTCGATGTGCGCGTAATTTATGGACACTCTGTAGACCGAAAAACCAGCTACTTTAAAATAGTCACGAAGCACTAGAATTCTGATTGAAAAAGGTTTGCCCATAACCAGCACATTAGGAGAGCGTTGTTCAGCACCCCAAGTGTTGTTTACCAGTGAATTTACCACAATATCATTATCGGACTTCGAAAACCTAAACAATTAATTAGATGGTTTCCATATTACAGTATTAGTCAAAGCAACATACCAAGACCCACCGTAGTTATAGCGAGGATTGAAGTGAAGTGCTTTGTTGTCCCTGTGATTTCCCTCCACTAACTGACCACAGCACAAATCAATTGCGAAACGGTTGCCTTTGGTGGTCGACTTTGCTTGGATCATTCCCTTGATAACAATAGCCCTTCCAGGGAAAACTCCTCCGGGAATCGGAGAAGAATAGGGTAAATGCTGCAAAATGCCGATTACATAATTTTAAAGCAAAAGTTTTGTAAAGTGCTGATTACAAGATTGTTATGCACAACATTGGATGACTGTTCTTGTGGGACTGCTGTCGAATTCATTGTGGTTCAGAATCTCTGAAAATAAGACAAAAAAGTTGAACACTATTCAGGGAATTATGAATGATTATGAATAGCCACGAAAAAAACCAGAATAATGATCTACATTTCAGCTATTTTTATCTTGATAACATTTTGCCAAAAACATCCCCATATTTTTAAAGAGCTTTTAGGCGAGATGCTATAAATATTTCATTATCTAGCGATTAGATTCTAATTACATCTTTATAGGATGCAATACAATGATGGTAAGCGATCGGTCGAGGTGTAGACAATGAAGTACAGGAGCATTCAGGCTTACAAATCGTCATCATTTAGTACAAATATTGGTAAAGGGACGTTTCGCCGATTATTTCATGTAAATACACAGTCATGTAAATTCATGTAAATACACATAAATTCACAGTCGCAGTCACACTTTTCCGCGTCATTGGACACGTAGTGTAACTTTTTAAAATCTTTCACTGAAGAAAAACATCTTTTAAACAGTTGAGATTCAGGGCTACACGATAGTTAAAACTTTAAAAATGTTTACGTACGAATTAGGGAGACGAAGATGAGAGTTCAAAAAAGTGAAAAATTGGTACAAGAAAAAAGTATTTTCGTAATAAGAAGGAGAATCATCCACACTAGAAGACAGGGAGCTGAAAAATGTTAACTCAGCACTCTAAAAACCATGAAGGGGCGGTGATTAATTAGAAAAATATGGATACACTTACGACTACCTTTCTACTACCTTCATTCTACCATGGTTTTCACTTCCAAAAGGTCGTGAGGATTTTTAAGGTTTTGTTGGTGGCGTGCTGGGTGTTCCGTTTATTAGAAAAGGGGCGTTTAATAGAGAAAATACATTACATTTAAAGCAGCATGCTCAGGCTATTACAAGTGGTGCCCGACAATTTTTTTTCCTGATCAATGAACTTCTGTACGGTTTTTTACATGGTTTTAAAGATAACAACGCCTAAAATTTAGTTTTAGGCATGGTTTTAAAATTTTGAACATTTTCGGAGTGAACAAGATGCACTCCGCGAATTCAAAATATCGAAATTGCCATTGTCATCAACTAGGGTTGCTGAACGAAAAGCTTTCCTGAAAACTTTCTGGACAGAAAAAACGCAGAAATTTTTCCAAAAAATGGAAAGAAATAAAAACAGGAGTATAGAGTCTCCAGTGGCCCGAACCCGTTTTACACCTCGTTTTTATACGTTTTCACTAGCGTCATGAATATCGATAACGGAAAAATCTTAAATGCGCACCCATCTGGCTGAAAAGCGCACCCATTTGGCTGACGAGCGCACCCACTCAGGCAACAACTGACGTTTTCTCATTAACAGCTGACAAAAATTATATTGACAACAATTATATTTTGTCTTGAGCGGAACCTGACCAACTACCTACCCTAACCGGCCACCTACCTACCCTACCCGGCCACCCTACCTACCCTTCTACCTACCCTACCCGGCCACCTACCTACCCTACCCGGCCACCCACCTACCCTTCTACCTACCCTACC